>JNBS01000491.1:0-12517 GCA_002081575.1 Thraustotheca clavata | reverse complement strand
TTCCATTGAAAAGATTCATGCTACTTATCTATTCATGGACTACTCGTGTCCTTGGAGATCTTCCTCGTTTAACTCAACGGAAAAATGAACGTCGTATCTTTCATCAATTAGGTAAAACATAAAGTTGATTCTTTCAATTTTGCTATATCATCTATAGGCATAGATATTCCAACCAAACCACAATGCAAAAGCATTAAAAAGCCCATTGTACTTCCTATTACAGAACCACCATCGGATCCTTTGTATGTGGCCAAATTTAAAGCTCAAGCTAACCGAGATCGCATTTACAACAAATATATTCATAAACCTCATTACGATTTACCCATGGAAAAATCTGAAAACGATACTCCAACATTAGATCAAGAATGGTCCGATCGTATTGAAACCATGTATCGCACAATGCTTTTACCAAATGCCAAAGACTACATGGGTCTATTTGCATCTGTCATGACTGCAGCTACAAATCCAGACAAACGTGCATTTTCCAAGCGTTCTTCCGCAGGTGGTGATTCCTCTTATGATTCTCAAATGGTATCTCCAGAAGAACAAGCTTATTTGGCTTATATCCTTCGTGAAAAAGTAATTTTGATGGACGTCACATCGCTCACTCTATTGACAATTTTAAAACACGCTCGTTCTTCCCATTTTTACAAGGGTGAATATCTCGCTTCGAACGTTGTTGATGCTGGCATTCTTGCAACATTAACAGTATCCATCTCTCTATCTTTCATTTTTCACATATACACTAGAAATTTATGAATCGTGATTTTGCCACATACGTTCAAGTTCGCAACAATGAAGATAACTCCTTACGTGTTGAAGGTCTTCCAAATGGTACAAAAAAAGCAACAATCATCGTTCCCATTGATGATACTCTTGTTGCTGAATATGCTCTCCAACAAACACGTTGTCTAGCTTCAGTCCTTCGTATTCTTCAGCGTTTAACCAAACGAAAACCAAGTTTGATCAAAAGCACATTATGTCGATCTCAATCACTTGTTTGGATCAAACGTATTCTCAATCTTAAAGAACCCATGACACGTCTCTATGCTCTTAAGCTTGTCAAGTCTCAAGCACGCTATCTTGGTCACCAGGTACACATTTACATATTCATATTTATCATCTTTATCTAGTGGACACGTAAATTTACTTGTGTGCCCTTGCTCACTGAAGTCTATCTTTACGTCCGTCCTGAACTCGAAGATGATTGGCTACGTAGTGAAGATGACGACACTAGCGTCACGTCTGCTCCTAAGCCAATCGAAAATCTTCTTGCTGGGGAAGTACAATCTTATCATAATCGAAACTACTGGGATCGACTCAAGCCAACTAATACAGCTAACGTGACGGTGGCCGTGCAGGGAATGATGGACTTGGAGCAAGAGACTTTGGACGTAGAAGGAGGTAGCTGCCGTAAGCTTTTGAATGAGCTACAGCTTGATGCAGCTGCATGTCAGCAGTACGAGAAATGGCTCGACATCCAAGGACTTGTGGCCGACAAGGAAGCTACGATGCCAATTGTCTTCTAGAATTATTCTACAAGGTGGGTTTCTGTACGCATGTGGTACTGCATCATCATGGTCGAATATTTGGCTCGACGTAGTGTATCAAATTGAAAATGAAGTTCTTCACAATGTTTGAGTAAATCGGAACGATTATTGAGGAATGGACACGAGATTTGAGGATCTTCCAATGCAATTCCATCATGAACAAAGCTCGGAACGGTTTGACGAGTGATGGAGAGGGTTAAATCGACACACGAATCACAGAAAATGGTAGAGCCCTCTTGCCAATATGCCACATTGATAAGGAGAGAGTCGCAACGAGAACATTGTGGTTGAAGAGGAATGACAAAGAGAGAATCTTTTGATGCTTGAATCGACCAGTAGACTTCAGCTTTGATTGCATCACGAGCTTTGACATTGATCGTGGGATGCTCCGATTCAACCTTTTTCTTCTTGGAGCGTTTGGGAGGAGTAAGTACCACACGTTCAAGCTCAGCAGGCCAATAGTCCCCATCAAAATAAGGTGGCAATGGAGCATTTGAGATGCCTGATTGCAATGCTTCAAAGTGAGATGACCATAAAGTTTCATGACCAAAAGCAACATGGCGGGCTTTCGCTGCTGCAATCACTGATTTGTACCAAAGAAGCAATCGCTCTTTGTTTGGATTGCGTTGGTGAACAGGATGACACCAGTAAATAAAATCACCACCACGAGTTGTTGGGCATGCCCAAATGTGAGCATGGGTAAAGTTTCGTAGCTTTGCATACGCCAAATATGAAATCACAAGTTGTTGGTACACAGAAGTTCGAGCTGTCCGTGGACGAAAGTAGCCAAGAGAATCCAAATACGCAATGTATGTTCGATTTGAATTGGAAGGGATACCACAATCAGCACCATATTCTTGGACATACATGGAAAAAAGACATACTTCAGTGCCATCGATCTCTTGAAACACTAAGATTGTCTTGGAGGTATATGTGACTTCTTTAGGATACATGAATCCATTCAATCGAAAATGATCTTGTGCATAAGCACTTATAGGCACTGTCATGCGAATGGATGAAGCCAATTTAACAGTGATACTATCAGCCACTTGTTGGGATTCACCCAGTGATAGAATATGGTCTCGCACCCAAGTTTGCATGAATGTACCAAGATGGGTTGATACATTGTCTTCAGGCATGTAATCACGCATCAATTTCATACTTTTGGCCTTCTTTGCCACTGGAGAATGGGTACTCATGTCTTCGTAAACTCGTTTTGGTGATCCTGTCACTTCATTTATCTCGAGTTTTTCAGGCGATTGCAATACAGGATCACAAAGAAGCAATGGCGACATTGGTACCGAATCCAAATGTAATTCACTTGCTTCTAAATTGTTCAAACGACAAAGTGGACAAGTGAACGGAGAGTCATCATCAGTGGTAATTTCTCCATTAAACATGGCACAAATTTGATGAACCCAGCCAGAACAAACATCACATTGAACCCATGGTTCTGTCAATTCATCTTGAAACTTGGCTTTGACAAGTTCAGATTTGACAATGATACGATCGCCAAATGAAAATTCTTTTTGCTTGGGGACACATTTAGCACACCAATTCAATGCTCCATTACTTGTCGAGAAATAAGCACCACCACGGCGTAGTCGTTGACCACATTTGCCAAGACACATAACAAGTGGAGGTTCAAAATTAATGCACTTTTCTTCACACAGCCCACATACATGACCTTGGCAATGAGGACATGAATGGTCAGCACGTTTGTTGGCATGATCAGCCTCTCGACGTTGGTACGATGCATATTCTCGTTCAAATTCTTTAAGTAACATGTTGGCAACTTCATGAATAATATGGTCTGGTGGATTGAAAAGCATTGCATTATTGAATACAAGTCGAACATCCTGAGCCACATGATCTGCTGAAGGATATACCATAGCAATAAGATTTTGTTTGATTGTGCCAAGATCCTTTGGATGTTTAATAACATCATAATATGTTGGACATGCAGATCGTACTGGATCAACAGGAAAGTTAAAGACTGATTGATTTGCTCGATGCAACATGAGTTTACTCACAATAGCAAGCAATGGTGCTGTGATTTTTTCTCGTCGTAAATCCTGTATTTGTTGTCGTAATTGTGGCGCGGATGCATATTCAAGTGGTGAAAGCATCGCATGACGTATTCCATGATATGGGATCTTTCCCATATCCCAATGACATTCTACTTCTGATGGACTGTCGCTGTAATTTGGACGTGGTCGCTTCAAATTGTTCATGTGTATTTTTCGTGAAATTTGTAATTTGTTTTTTAGATGCTATGCAAGAGAGACACTACAATGAAAAAAACAAACATTTCATTAGATGGATCTCTATGACTCTTGGATTCTACATATAAATGGACATACAAACATACCTTAGGATCGCAAAAAAGGGCGCCAAATTCAAATTTGGAAGTGTACTGCGCGGGACGGTGCAAATTGCAAAATGACCACGTACACTCAACTCACTATACTTGATTTTTGTATGTGAAAATTCGAAGCCAGTACTGAACCAATCAAAATTGAGGTTCTTTCTAGAATTTGTGTAGGGGTAGGGCTTCCGTATACAAATTCGAAGTGAAAGCGAGAGGGAAATGGCAATTAGAAGCTGACGTACCTCTTTTTTTCTATTTTTTTTTAAATTTCATATTCTATTTTAAGGATATATAGATTAATTCACCTGTAGGAATAAATATTGGAATAGATTTGATATAGTACGGTTATATCTACGTTTTTAAAATATAGGGATAGAGTCGAAGCAGAATCTTGATTTTTGTATGGATGACACAGACCAGATCCATTTCCATTCAAAGTGGACGATCCTATGCGCCGGTTGTTTCGGGTGAGAAAATGAAGACAAAAGCATTTTTTTGTGGTCCTACTGTTGCAATGTATATGAAAGGTTGAAAGGAATTTTAATTCTTTGTTGAATTCCATCTTGAAACGTTTAAATCTTCGTGACGTTTCAGCTCGCCAACATTCTTGACCAAGATTACACCATGTGGCTATCATTCATTTCTATTTATAGCATATATTTTAAGGTGTGTTAAAGAGTGGTCTTGTAAGATTGATTAAAGAAAGAGAGAGTAAGCTTTGGGACATCTACCCTTACGAAGAAACACAAAAGTAAACGTGATTGTGCTACTATTCATTTGCAATATAAAATTTGACTCAACTTCAACAACGATCTTTTTCAACCTTATTATCCCCTTCCATTATTTATAGAATGATTACCTCTAAAATTTAATATTCATACAATCTATGTCAATGAAAAGTATAAAACTCAATTGAGAACATAATAAATGTATTTTACACACTTCAAGCTCAATTGAGAAAATAGAGTAAAAAATACAAACAAATGAAAACTCAATTGACAAAATAGTACTTTTATACATTAAAATAAAAACTCAATGGAAAAAAGTACAAAATTTTGATCATTTTGCATTTTTGGAGAGAAGAGGAAGATGGCGATGGACGAACTTGAATTTGGTGAAGATTTTGGCCAGAAAATCGACTTAACGGTGCGAATTCGAGAGATTCTACGTAATTATCCTGGTATGTATGTGTTGGGGAAGGGGTAGTAGTGTGCATGTGTAGAGGGAACGTCCGTATTGAAAGAAATGGTTCAAAATGCGGATGATGCTGGAGCAACGGAAATTTCATTTTGTTTGGATATGCGTACGCATTCTTCGAATCAACTTGCATATACAAAGCTTGCTACATTTCAAGGTCCATCACTTATGGTGCATAATAATGCACGTTTTACAGACGCTGATTTTGAAAGCATTCAAGTATTGTGTTAAAATGCTAGAGATTTTACTAATAGTACGCGATGTAGCGTATTGGAGATTCGTTGAAAAAAGATAATTCGCAAGGATGGAAAACAGGACGATTTGGTATTGGTTTTAATTCGGGTATGAGTCGTATGAATTGAGATGGGTTAAGATATATGCTTTCTAGTTTATCATATTACAGATTTACCTACGTTTGTGAGTGGAAGTCATATAGTTATGTTTGATCCACATGTACTGAATATTATAAAACCAAGTTCTTATTGAATCTAGGCAAACTATTTACCAAATGTCAATCCAAGTAACCCTGGCAAAATGATTAATTTTATGACTCGACGTGATCTTCTTGAGCAATATCCAGATCAATTTCGTCCATTTGAAGGATTTGGATGTGATCTAAAGAAACCCTTTGATGTAAAATATCAAATATCTAATAAATAGTAAATAGTCTTACTTGATATAGGGAACTATCTTTCGATTACCATTACGCACCCCTGAGCATGCCAAAGAAAGCAAATTGACGTCTAGACCACAAACTGTTGATTCGATCAAGCAACTTTTACACGCTTTGGTGCAAGAATCGACAATGATTTTATTGTTTCTTCGTAATGTTACTTCGATATCGGTGCTCCATTGGTATGATGGACAATCAGACCCAACACTTTTGCACACTACTGCTATTAAGAATTTATCTCGCGACTTGCAGCATAATCGTAGTCAAGCACAATTGAAAACACTTGAATTTACAATGCAAGGCCATGTATGTGACTATCTGCTTGAAATTGAAGTCAAAGATAATCAAAGCGATGCAACATCCATGACTAAATGGATCATTTGCAATCAACTTGGTGGTGGAGATAGTACTGCAATGGCAATTAACCATGAAAATGCTTCACTTCGACTTGTTCCGTACGGTGGCATTGCTGCTAAATTGGACACTGAATTTGCTGTCCAAGGACGTGCATTTTGCTTTCTACCACTTCCAGTCGAGACCAATCTTCCTGTCCATGTAAGCACTTAATAAGAACTTGAAAATGATATGATTTTGCTCTAGGTAAATGGTTATTTTGAATTATCGTCGAATCGACGTGATATTTGGTCTGGTGATGGTTTGACTGGTGAAGGGTTATTACGAGCACAATGGAACGCAAGTTTGCTTCAGTCTGTGATTGCACCTTGCTATGCTCGTGCCATTGTCGCCATGACTCGTTATCATACTACACCACATTTATTCCCACTCCAACTACCGCTAGCACCATGGAGAGACCTTATCTTGTCCATGTTACGTTGTGTTGCCTCTCAACCTTGCTTGTATACTTTGAAAGAGACTTTTGTTGCGCCGAGAGATGCTCTTGTTTTGGATGTCAATCAAAACGATAAAGATGCACTTGAAAAACTTTTGGTAGTCGATGGTGTAGAGCTTGTAGCTCTTTCGCCACCCTTACAAGCACTCTTACTCTCAACAAGTGCAATTCGAGCAATCTTTTCGGCTGCAAATGCTAGACAATGGTATCGACGTCGGGTTACTGTGCATGGAAATGATACATCATCGATGTTTTCTTTATTGACGTTTGCGCTCAGTGATGGGAAATATGAAGACCTTGTAGATGTACAATTGCTTCCTCTGATGGACAAATCTGTCGGTCGCATTCAAATGAAAGCTCGGGTTGATCCTATTGGACTTCAGCAACTTTTGGGAATGAAATTTTCCCGATCTATGTGCATTAAAGCTCTCCAGAGATATCATAATGATGCTCAAGCTGCATTGGATTGGCTTTTAACTTCACCAGAGCCTACATTAGCCCCCAATTTATTTTATATTTGCTCCCCACTTGAGCTTCGACTCTTTGAACCTTGTTGCAAAAGCTCTTTGATCGATATGAGCGCTGTGGGAAATCTTGCCTCGGTGCTTCAGTCACAGACAAATCGCTACAACATTCAGCAAATGTCTGTAGCTGACTTGAGAGACTTTCTTCCTGTTGCACTACCTGGCACTTGGTCTGGCCAAACTCGCGTCAACTGGTCACCCGAAAGTACTGATTTACCAACTTTTCAATGGTTCCAAGACCTTTGGGCTTATATTGGTTCATCTCCAAAAGCTCTCGAGGACTTGGAAGAATCCTGGCCGATTGTTCCTACGCAAAGTGGAGTGGTTTGTACTCTTAGACGACATTCGTCGATTTTGCACACGGCTTGGTTAGCTCCTACATTGATTGATATTCTTCTTCGTATGAAAGTTGACGTTTTGGCTCATGACCTCTTTCTTGGTGATGTTGCCTCTGAAGTTTGGACATATTTCCAGCAACCAACTCCTGAAGGTGTCATTGCTACGTTGTCACCTGCAACAGTCAATAGTTTGGGTGCCAACGACCGTGATGAGCTACGTAATTATCTTCTTTCGCTAAACTGTGAGGATATGAGTTTCCAAACTATTCAAGCTTTGCGAACTCTGCCTTTATTTCATGGGTTGTCAAGCGATATCAGCGACACTGAAAACAAAATTTTGTGGAGTGAAGAAAGTTCTCATATATTTACACCTCTTACAAAGAAATTGTGTATTGCACCAGAAATCGCCCCTGACCTCTTGGATTCTCGCTTTATTGTTCACTCTGAAATGCCAAAAGTTGTTCTTCAACGTTTGGGTATTCCTTTGATATCGAATGTCAAATTTTTTACAGAATATATGTTTCTACCAAGTGTCTGGACAGCTATGTCGATGCCAACCCAGTTAAAGCTTCTTGAAACATTTTTACTCCAAGTTACATCATTTATACGTGATGATCCCCAACTCCTCGGTCGAATTCACAAAATGCGGATTTTTATCTCCATGACAGGAAGTTTGCAATGCATCACGGAATTGTACGATCCAGATATTGAAGCATTCGTTGATATGATAGAACCAAGCTGCTTTCCAGCCGTGGCTTTGCAGACGCCAGCGTATTTGGGGATTCTTCGTGTTTTGGGCCTGCAACAAACGCTAACCAGAACATCGCTACTTCACATTGCCGAGGTTATTGCAACAACTGAAGCCACCGAAGGAAATATGAATGAATTCCGTGGACGTGCCAAAGAGTTTTTAAAGTATGTCGATTCTCATGCTGACAGATTGCTTCAACCACAAGTTGCAGCAACCACAGATAGACGTAAGAAAACACTTCAAAGCAAAACTAGTGGATTCTTCAAGTCACTTTATGATAAGCGTGCATCAGAATTGCATGAAGAAGAGACCAAGGTTTCCCATGAAGCATTGCAAGTTGAAATGCAAGATATTATCAACTTTCGAGAACAAATTTTGCTGTTGGCTTGGATGCCAGTTCAGCAAAATCCCAGCTTTGGATGCTTACCATGGCAGGCAAACCCTCCACTTGTGTCCTCACCTATTGCTATTCGCCCTGCCGAAGTGCAATGGTTGTGTTCTGCAAGTTTCTTTATCTTGGATGGTACGATTCAATCGCCAACATTGAAGGAACTTTTTGGCTGGAATGAACCTGTGTCTGTGGAGGTATTAGTTGAGCAGCTCGTGCAATTTCAGCAATTCTTTAATGCCAAGTCGTCTCCAAGCCTAGATGATATCGCGCTGCTCAACTCTAATGTTTCAAAGTTATACCGACCACTGGCAGATTATACATCGCGAAGTTTTGCAACTTTATCTTTTGTTCAACATTCACTTGCAAAAGTGCCATGGCTATGGATTCAAGATCGATTTTGGCTTTCTGAGCACGTTGCTTTCCAATCGTACATTTTTGCTTACCCTTATTTGGCTACAGTACCAAAAGACCTTTTGCCATACGAAACACTTCTGACACAACTTGATGTTCGACGAGTCTTTAGTTCCCATGACTATGTTGCTGTGTTGGAAATGATGCGCAAGACATATAAAAATAAAGAGCTTACCAAAGAAGATTTAGTCATGACAATTCAGTTGGCTCAAACATTAAGTGAAGATTCCCGCGCTGCGTTGGGGCGATTTGATATTTACTTACCAACATCATCTAATGTGCTCGAGCTATCGTCTACACTTTTATTTAACGATGCACCATGGCTTACACATCCACCAGGTCTTGTTTTTGTGCATCCTCAAATTTCAAATGTCGTGGCTGAAAAACTTGGTGTCAAATCGTTTAGATCTTCTCTCTTGCAAAGTACTTCGGAAGTCTTGGGTGAGGCTGAAAAGTTTGATGGCGTTGAATCATTTGGTCAATCTGAGCCTCTGACAACACGGTTGGCTCATATTCTTGAACAATATCCTGAAGGTACAAGTGTTATTCATGAATTGATCCAAAATGCTGATGACGCTGGTGCTACTCGTTTTAATGTTTGCCTGAACTTGGCAACATATGAGTCATCGTCGTTGCTGAGTGCAAATATGGGTACCTGGCAAGGTCCAGCACTTTATTGTGTATGTTGATCAATGAAATTCTATGTAATTCTAACATTTTCTGTAGTACAACGATGCAACATTTAACGATGCAGATTTTGCGAATTTAGCCAAAATTGGTCAAGGACATAAGCTTAATCGTATATCAACAACAGGTCGCTTTGGTCTCGGGTTTAATTCGGTTTATCATATTACTGATTTGCCATCGATTGTATCGGGGGATTCACTTGGTATATTTGCTTCATTAATTTATCCTCATATTGCTTAGTTATGTTTGATCCCCATGCTTACTATGTCCCAAATGCCACACATACGCATCCTGGCATCAAGATTAAATTTTTCAACTCGAATCTTATTTCCCAGTTCCCTGATCAGTTTGCTCCATATCAATTATTTGGTTGTACATTACAAGATAAGTTCGTACCTTTCCATTTGATCACAAGTATTTATGGTGTATAGGTACAATGGCACGCTATTTCGATTTCCATTTCGCACAAGTGGAATCAAAAGTGAAATCAAAGCAACAGAGTATACCGACCAAGACATGCGAGACTTTTTGACCCAATTTCGTACTACCCTTGCTTCGACAATGATCTTTTTGCGTCATATTCAACATATTTCTGTTTATATCAAGACGGATGCATTCCTCGAACCATCTCTGCTTTATGAAGCTTCAGTACCTGAACGACCACCAAATGTACTTGAACCATTTACAAGTAAATTTGCTTTTTATCGCCATTTAAAGCTCCAAAAGAATATCACTATAAATCATCATATTCTTCCCATTACATTCTCGGAACCAAGCTCAAGTGAAACAAAAGTTGAAAAGTACTTGATAACCAATGCTTTGGGTGTTGGTAAGGCTAAAGACCTTGCACTCTCCTCAACGCAATTGAAACTCATTCCTTATGTGGGTGTTGCTGCTCGTTTGGACACTGAACCTAAAGGAGATGGACGAGCTTTTTGTTTTCTTCCGTTGCCAGTAAGAGTGGGTATGCCAGTACACGTAAGTTCCAATGGATTATGTCAGCATGGGCTCATGATTACGTTTAGATCAATGGGTACTTTGAACTCTCTTCCAATCGTCGAGATATTTGGCATGGGGGTATTTTCTCTTTATATATTTTGGGTTAATTCTGCTTAGATGATATGACTGGGGAAGGTCGTAAACGATCGGATTGGAATAATTGTTTATTGACGGATGTTGTTGCTCCAGCATATTTAGCAATGCTGCAAGAAGCTCAACAGCATGTTTCAAAGGAGCACTATATGGCATTGTTCCCTTCTGTACTACCTCCATCACCTTGGAATGTGGTTGTTGAGAGTTTCTATGGAGGTGTCAACTCGTTAAACCTTGTTTGGTGTCAAACACTTGAGCAATTTGTACCATTTCACAGCATTATGGCAATGGATCCTGCGTTAGCTCCTTCACTGGTACTCGATGTACAGGAAATTCTTCAAAGAAACAAAATATCTTTTGCTTCATTTCCTCAAATTATGCTTAGCTTATTGCTTGAGCGACGAGTTCTTTTGGGATCAACAACTCCACATACTTTTCGTCAATTGCTTCATTCAAATCGACTCCAGCTTTCACTTTTGCCTTCAAAGTTAATCCCAACAGTGGTCAAGTTGTGCTGCGACGATATTCGAGAAGAGAGACAATTAGCGCAATTGCACTCGCTTCCACTACTTGCTTTGCGTAACCAAACGTTTGCCCCAATTCAGCTTCGTTCTCATGATAAAAATGTTTACTTTTGCACACCTCAAGAACAAGAATTTTTGGAAAGTAAATGCCCTGAACTTGTAGTTGATATGGAACTTTGTGGCAATATTTTAAAGACACTTCCAGGCTTTGTGGATAACGCAAATGTCAAACATTTTAGCTTGAATGAACTCGCGAGTGCTGCAAAATCAATTTTTTATGAAAGCTGGCAACGTCGAGGGCAAGTACGACCAATTACATTTACTACACGAACCATTACTTGGTGGAAATCCGTATGGGCTTACATTGACGATGAAATGACCAGCGATGAAATTGAATCATTCCCTAAAGCTCTCCTGGATATGCCTATTAAACCATGTCATATTGTTGGCCAAAGCTCAGTTTTAGTACCTATGAATACTCCAGCAATTGCATCATTATCTGCAATTTGTAATGAAGATATCAACAGTATTCAAGATTTTTTCAAAAAGTATGAAATTTATGACTTGGATACAAGTCTATTTCCCAACAGAATTTGTCCAATGTGGATGCAACAAAATAAATTTGCCTACAAGTGCAATGGCAATGGTCTTTTGAATTTGCTTGCTTTACGATCTATTCGTTCAATTCCTCGAACTGCGGCCCGAAATTTTGCTTCTATCATTTGTGCCACAAAGTTTGATGATTTGACTCTGGAAAATAAAAAATTTGTGCGAACTTTGCCCATTTTTGAAGCCTGGAAAAATGGCTCAGAAACAATGCTTGTGTCGCTCGATAGTGGAAACTTTGTGCTTCCTCCAAGTCATTTTAAATGGCTTCAATCTCCAATGCTTTCCGTACAGTCTAATGAAGAACGTGCCTTTTGCTTACATGCTGGAATTGAAGAGCTTTCGGATGAAGTTGCTTTAATGGAATATGTGTTGCCACATTTGTCCAACTTTGAACCAATGCAACAAGCTGATATAATTGTCCATGAAGTTTTATGCAAGTTTGACAACTTTTCTCCTGTTGTACAAGACAAGTTGTCTAAAACTCTTCGTATTCCCACTGCAAATACTAAGCAACACGAGCTTTCTCTAATTTCCGAATTGTATGACCCT
>JNBS01000490.1:0-23421 GCA_002081575.1 Thraustotheca clavata | reverse complement strand
CTCGACCAAATCATCGTAAACAAGACACTCACATGTATCAGGAATATCTTTCTTGCTGATCAAAGCTGCATGATGTGTATCAAGTAGAAGGACACTAGCTCTCGAATTATTCAAACACACAGAGACTCGTTTTACTGGAGCATCGGGATCAAAAGGTAGCCATGTTGCTCCAGCAAAAGTCGTTCCCAAAATGGCTAATGTAAGATCGATACTTTTGTCGAGCCAAATACCAACGACACACGGTGTTGTATTTAGATATCGACTTAATACATTGGATTCGCGTCGAACTCGTTCATATACTTGATTGTAGGTAAGACTTAGAACTTTGCCAATGTCAGGTCCTGTAGCAATACTTAGTGCAGTTTTGTTTGGAAATTTGTTGGCAGTGTGCTCAAAAAGACAAGGTAAAGTTAATGTTGAAATTGGTGGAATCAGATCGACATTTGATACAGCACAAGAATTGTGAATTTTTCAACCAGAATTTTTTCAGTATCAATGTTTTTCGTACATATAATTACTTAAATATCTTACTGTGATATTAACAAAATTTCGAGTTATCAATTTGTCACTATTTGAGTGAGCATGCTTTAAAGACTTTTGACCATAGTGCCAACATATTTAGTACAGTCCTTATATGACTTCGGCGTACTTTTTAAAACTGACATGTGCATGAAACAAGAAAGAGCACACGTTAATTTTACAATAACACCATCAAATCCATCAAAGCTATTACACAGACGATGCGTTCACTCAAATGATTTCTGTTGTCAGTATTGCTGGTGTGGCGAATGTGTGTGCAGTGGCTGTGGAGCTGGTGTTTTTCAAGGTACATATTCCACATACTCGTGGTTTGCATTGCGAAAGTGGTTTGTGGATGCTTTGATGGACAAGTCACTTGAGACGATTCATTCGTTGTACGCTACGGTCTATTGTTCAGTGTTTATGCGAATACAGGGAGCCAAGATTGGGTCACGAACTGAAATATCAACTGCACGAAATATGACATCAGATTTGATTGATATCCGTAAACTGTGTTTTATTGCTGACAATGTGGAGTTTATAATCCCCAGCGCCTGATCAATTAATCAAGCGTGCAACTTTTTACTGTAGTACTGTACATGAACAAATTTTATTAAGGGGATATACTGTATTTTGATATTATTAAGTAAATAATTCAACAGTCAATTAGATTTCATCATTATTCATTTTACCACAAAAATGACACGACGAGCTCAAATCGACTTTGTAACTAAGGTATTGTGCTTGTTTGACTAGTTTTGACTGTTATGTCTTCAGATTGGAAACACACCTTTACATAAGGCAGCGATCAATGGACATGCAAATGTGGTGAAAATTTTGATTCGAAATAACGCATCACTTGACATACTGGATGAGGTTCGTAGATCTTTAGTAATATCTTGAGATTGGAGCAGAAAGGATGTTCCCCATTTCAACGAGCAGCTGAAAATGGTCACACTGATGTCGTGCAATTACTCGTCAAAGCTGGCGCGTCATATTCAGCATTAGGCGAGGTATTTTATTGATAGCTTTTCATTTATAATTGAGGTTTAGTCGAAATCAACTTCACTTCACGAAGCAGCTTTTTCGGGTCAAGCTGAAGTAGTTCAATTTCTCGTAGACTTTGGCACACCAGTCGAATCGAAAGACGATGTTTGATATTTACTCTTTTAAGGAATAACAATAGTCTTAGAATGGAGATACGCCATTATTACTTGCTGCTTGTGCCAATCATCGTGATGTTGTCAATATTCTACTTCAGGCTGATAACTCTAATACGGTATTTTTTATTTTCTTCAATTGCTCTACTTTTTTGTAGTATCAATGGACATTACTTCATTGGGCTGTCATTCATTCAGATTTAAATGAAGTTAAACATCTCATTCAAGATGGAGCAAAAATTTCAGCAGCAGACACCGTACTTGTTTATTTAGTGGGTTTCAATCTACAGGGATTCTAGGATAACAAAACTCCGCTGCACTTAGCTAGCCTTTGTGGACTTACTGATATTGCAAACTTGCTTTTGAGTAATGGTGCTTTAATTGATGCCCAAGATAAGGTAGCTATTTTTTATATTATATTGTTATAGTTTATAAACCAATTAGGACGGCAACACCCCAATGCACTTAGGAACCCTAATGTATCATTTCCCAATTGTCCAAATTCTTGTCAATCATAATGCATCGCTGGAAATTGAAAATGAGGTTATATGGTCATTATTAATAAACTAATGTGCAAGTGTTAGGATGGAGAGACTCCACTCCACATCGCAGCAAAATCATGTTTTGAATCAACCAAGTTAATGCTTGAGAAAGGTGCATGTGTTCACGAGCCGAATAAGGTATTTTCATTTATAGTTTTGGGGAATCTTAATTGTTCATAGTACGGATATACTCCTCTTCATTTGTGCATAACTTGTGGGGCTAACCAGAATATCGAATTGCTTCTTTATTATGGTGCCGATGTCGATGCTCAAAATGATGTACTGACGACAAGTACTTCATACTGACAGATTTCAATAATTAGAAAAAATGGACCCCCTTACACGAAGCAGCTTATTTCGATAACAAAGAAGGTGCTGAAGTGCTCCTGGAAAATGGTGCAAACCTCTATATTGAAGATTCGGTTTTTCAATTACTCTAGATTAGTTTTGACCAAAAATTTTAGAGTGGATATACTGCACAAATGTGGGCTGAAGAAATGGATTATACCGAAATATCAGAATATCTATCATGCTGTATGAATGAAGACCAGGTTTCTTTCAAATATAATAATATACACTTAACTAAGTTGGATAGATGCAATCACAACAATCTGACGAAGACGATGATGAGGTTTTTTAAAGCAAATATATTTTAATATGCGTACTATTAAATATGGATAGAGTCTATCGGAACAATTTGATGAAGATGAAGAGGTTTGCAAATATTTTAATATTTATCGCTCAAGAACGATGGATAGATGCTATCACAACAATCTGATGAAGATGAAGATTACATTAACGATTTCTCAATGGACGAATGAACCAACAAACTAAATTGTATACTTCAATGTACTTAGTTCTAAATGATAAGAAAATTTTGTTTTTATTTTATGTTTGTATATTGTAAATTTGGTTAAAAGTCTTATTTAGATTAAATATGGTCTTGTCCAGATTTAGTGTCATTTTGACATGGGTGAAGTGGAAGCAATTACGCAGTTGGCACAAGCAGAAAGTCTCTTCCGTGGGATTGAATCAATGGAAAATGAGCTTGGAAGTGGTAACTTAGCATTCCAAGAGAAGCTTACAGTCTTAATGGAGCGATTTCACCGTCTTAAAGCTCATCCTGGCCTTCAGGACCTCTTCAGTACCAACGAAGCTGCTCATGAATTGCAAACCAACCAACTCCAATTCATTCTCGTTGATTATTACTTGGGTGTGATGGCTCAAAAGATCAATACACTCCTAGTTAAAGGCTCTCGATCTGATTTCATGACTGCTCGTTTTAAAAATCTCAAATATGCTTCTGCTTTACTCGATGCTTTCCTTGATCGTTGTGTGGATGTTGAATTGCTCAAAAGATCAGAAAGAGCCAAGCAATTAAATCAAATGGAAGAAGGCAAAAAAGATACCCGAGAAGATAAAATTCGTAAATGGCAACTTCAGAAAGAAGCAGATGAAGCATTATCCAATATTCTTAAATTAAGAGCTCGTGTCAATAAAGATGAGGTATATCTGATTAACAATACATTGTTAATCATGTACTTAGGACATTGATGAAGATTTGGAACGTGAATTTCTTTTTAAGTTTATCAATGTTGCTATTCTCAAGAGCATGGAAGATCAATTGTCTATAGCTTCAGAAATGGAAATGCTAGAAACTATGGTATTTATCCATTTAATCTTCTCTTTTAATCATTTGTAGGTGGAAATGGCCAAACTACATACTGAAAGTGTTCTTGATGCTACTGAGAAGAAGCCACCAGTACAAGGCCAAGGCATTGTAATTTTTTTGCTGAAATTTCGTGTTGTTGAGAATTATTTGTAGGAAGTCACGCATATTAATCCAAAGATGGAAATGAAGCGTGAAGTTATTAAGGGTCGTGTCTTTCAACCAGGCCATCGTCTTCCAACAATGTCCTTGGAAGAACTTGCTGATAGAGAATTGGCTGATGCTCTTGATCGTCAAGAACGACAAAAGTATTTATGATCCCACTATTATTGTATTAATCTTGTATTAGGAATGCTCCTGAAGCTCCACGCCGCATTGCACAACTCGAAGAAGATGGTGAGGAAGACAACATGGCACTTATTGAAGAAGCTACGTATCGTGATCGTGCTTGGGATGACTGGAAGGATGCACATGAAAAGGGAATTGGAAACAAGAAGGGTTCTCAATTCTAATTGATCTTTCAAAGTAATAGACATCTTCTTTATATTCTTTACTAGTCAATGCTCTCTAGTTCATGGTAACTACATCTAATAACCAGGTGAATTTATCATTTTCATCATTAATGTTCAGTGCACACATTAAAGGAATATTCACATAGCATTGAATTAATTATGATTAATCAATGATATGTGCAACAAAGTGCACAATACCAATACAACATTAGTCACTCTAAACAAGTTGTGAATTTTGTTGCAAACCAATGTTACCTTATCAACATCATTAGAGCGGCCAGATGAGGTGCTTGGCTCTGTTTGACTTGCCGTATTACCACTCTACCAAATGTGATTCAATATAATGGAGTATAAATTTACCTTTTCCAATTTAGTACATGAAGCACCAGCTTGTAAAAGTAATTTTACTACTCCAGTGTGTTCATTTTCAATTGCATAATGTAGTGGTGTCATGTGATTCTGTTATAATGTTGATCAAAGTAAAATTTGTATGAAGTACCTCATCTTCATCATTAAAAGATGCCCCAGCACTGATAAGCAATTCAACGACTTTAATATGACCATTGCTTGCAGCATAAGCAAGTGGAGTCAAATTTTGCTATCAAAATCAACACATAACTTTAAAATATGTTAGCTTACATTGTTTTTACTGTCAACCTTAGCACCATCCATATTCACCAAATTAATCAATTTCAAGTATGAGAGATATTGTTTAAAATATATAATCAGCTATTGTATTAAGCTGCATTTACTTAATTATTTAAACTTGATAGAATTTATCAAGTTGCAAATCGAGTAAACAAACTTTCCCACAATATAAAAAGGGCTTTCAAACATGACATTTTATTCTTTCATCGTATAAAAGATTCACACATTTTCCAATACTATGGCACGGTGCAATGGTACAAAACTAAAATCTTTCTTTTGAATAGATTGCCATAAATATTGCTCCTACGTATATAAAAATTACTACTGATATAAGTTTTCATTTCATACTGTTCCATTGAGTGCATCTTTAGATTTAAATTGTAAGTGAGCTACTAGAAAAATATAATTCCATAAATTGTGATCATTTTTGATATGGTGCTAATCGAGATTGTAAAACACTTTGAAGTATATTGCGTACCTCAAATCCATGAAGTGATATTTCATCAAACGATTCACGATTTATATTGCATATAAAGCATATACTAACAATATTTTTTCGTCGAGTTGTGACTTTACTTCTATACTCTCCAAATCTAAATTCAATGAGTCAAATTAAGCAAAAACAAGGTACATGTCAACAATAATGCCAAAGAAAACATTAAAAAGTATCAATACGACAATGATGTTAAACGTATTTGCAAATAAAAAGTGCGAGAACCACATTACAGAATCATTAGTTGTAATTTCTTTCAACTCAGCATCTAGAATTCAGCTAGTGTAAGAAAATGCAGTGATATTAAGTATACCAATTCCTCGAGTTGATTTGAATGTAGTGTCGAATATGGATAAATAACAATCCCACAAAATTCCACACTCTGACATCAAATCTGACATTGTCGAATTTGTTGCATTATAGTGCTGTCGAAAGATTATAAAGCCAAGTAGTGAATAAACATATTCAATGAGTAAAATAAATGTAAAGCATAACAAGAGTCTTTTCATCGGCGAAATAATTGCTGCAATTATGTCCCGGTTCAGAAAACTATTTGATATGATATTTTTTCTATGATTTAGTATAGTACCTCAATGGAATGTCAAATAAATGAGAGCAAAAGAAAAATGGGTGTAGGAAATTACCAAGTAGCGATATCGTTAGATAGACAATATAATATATACAAGTTGAGTCTTTGAAAAGGAATAAAATAGCACGAAATGCATTGGTATTTTCTGTATGAGGTACCTACGAGTTATTGTCAATGAAATTACAATCACAATGGTTCATTTACTTTTGCATGGTCATTTGAATTATTTTTCTTGTTTATTGCTTTGCTGCTTTTAATTATAATTAATGGTCCATATCTAACTCAAAATTATCAACATGTAAGAGGAGTGCACATTTACGTTAGTATGTACAATATGATAATAAAAAAAGACAAAATAACATGAGCATAACTAAATATCTCGATGTATAGCTCCATTGATAAGCCAAATAAATCACCAATGCATTCAATTTGGGGACCTACTTTAGACGTATTTGAAGCATTTGTCTCGGTCTATTGAATTATCAATAAGGTACTAAGCAAATAAATCACTTACTAAATTCGTATAGCAGCTTAACAAAAGCAGATTTATTGCCAGTGCAAGCAAAAATAATAATGATTTTACCATTATAAACCACCTATCTGGATTAAATGGTATTTTGGAAAGATTTATCATTTCCAGGATGATCTAGTATAATTGTTAATCAGGGTTGATTTTGTATACTTACAAAATCTGCATGATAAAATAGATCATGAATCTTTGCTGTAGCTGAATTGCAATTAACTTTTGCCATAAAATCCTTGCGCATTTTGTTCGTTAAGAAGGCACTGTGTGGTGGCTTTGGGAAGTAAAATCGCTCAATGTTTTTGCCATGACTTGAATTTCTTACAATTTCCATTGATGCACATCGCATTTCAAAGAATTGATATGCTTCATCATACCCCACTATAGTTGGTAATTGGTTTTGATTTTGATTGAATGAATTCACACTACAAATATCTTAAAACAAGTATTGATAATTGCTTACTTTAAATCAAGTGAGTTGGGTAATATTTTGCTTTGGTCCACAACACCAGCATTTTGAAGTTGCTGAAAGAGAATATAGATGTTAAAAGCAGTGCTTAAAGATATTTGACCCGTTAATTTTCCTCTTGGCTCGGTGAATTTCTTGCTAAAGAAGCTCCAATTTCTCTCAATGAGTTTTTCAGAGTACATCAACATGTCAAAATTGGTTCTTTCGCGTAAATCTTTTGGGGAAGTTCTCTAGTACCATTTTAGTCTAATCACATCGATATATATTTACGATGTAATGCTGATAAGAATTCACCAAGTTTTGTTTAAGCAGTCTCAGAGATAGTAATTCGGCCAATTGGCTATAAATCTTTGTGTCTAAACGATGCTCGATCAAAGAAAGCAGAATTATTGTTGATCTATAGATTTTGTTAATTAGCTAAAGTCAAAATGAACTTTACAAGTGTTTAACTTGGTAAATATCTCCTAACAAATATCCATCCATATTATTCTTTAGTGCCAATAGAGTCATTATATCATCAACAAAATTAGTCATTTTAATAGCAGCATTTTGGTTGCTTTCACATGGCCCCTATGTTAAGTTTAAAGTATAGCAATAAAAAACAAAGTACCTGAAGAAGCTTAACAATAGTTGTCTCAATTTTTTTTAGCATATTCATTTTCTTGGGAGATAGGGTCCTCACAACCTGATTAAATAATGATATAATTACAGACACCAAGTTGACTGAGTCTACACTATCATTTTGGTGCCGCATAAGATTTTGATTTTGTAAATTGTGTCCTGTTGAATTGATTAAAGTCATGGTCATATACATTAAGTTACCTTTACTTAGAAGCTGAATAAAGTCCAACAAATTTTCTATGTCATCTATAGATTCTTCTTTGCCAGTGGATTGCATAATTTGAGCTACTCGAATAAACCATAGATAGTTCTTCTTTAGTTGCAATTGATTAAAAAACTCAATTTGAGCATCATGATTTGTATCTCTCAATAGAGCAATAGATAAACAAATCAACTTTTGTCGGCATTCAATATCTCTCTATATGACATAAATCAAATATATATACAAATTATAATACCTCATTTGCTAAGCTATAGAGCTCAACTAACATATCCACAATACCAAGATTTATCAAATGTGGTTGAATACATGGTTTTGATGCAGCTAAATTTTTAAGAATATCAAGGCACTCAAGCGTAGATGTGTTGGCTTTATCACCACAATGAACTTCCGATTCCTTGGCGTGGATAATTAGCTTGTAAAGTATTTGAGAAAACTTCATTTTGATTTTTTCTTCTTGATACAAAGCTATTGCATTTGAACCATGAGGTTTAGATTCAGGTACAAATGTATTTAAAAAGACTAGATGCAGCATATTATCAATCTTGATAAACTTGGACTCAGTCCACTGAACAATAGGAATTATTTCTTCTGTATTACGCTAAAGACTATTATATAAAGTACATCATTAAAACTATGTACCTGTTGATGCAATGATAAAAGTGCTGTTGAAAATGAAAATGTTTCAATTTCTTTACTATATGCCGATGCATGCCTCAAAACATCAATGCAATTAGTTGTTAAATTCAATACATCCAACGAAAGTATATCACTCCAGTTGTAGGTAACCACATCTAATAAATGAGCAAGTCCATAAAATAGTTTGATTAAATCAACAATAGCCCTTTTCGTCAAGCTTCGGTGTAAGTGACTTCGTAGACAGTGTTTACCGATGTAGCTTTTTATCACTGGTACCAACGATTCAAATACATAGGTAATTTCATGTCCATAGCGTAATTTAAACAATTGAACAGTAGAGTATGCTTCACTAGAAAAATCATCAAATAATAACAAAACCAATTCATCTTGACGACAAAGTAGATCCATAAGCTCTAAATTACAAGCAACACTAGGAATAGGTCGATCGGTGTCTAACCAGCCTTCATTTAAAACCTATAAATCAAGTCATTAATTAACCATTGAGTATATACATACTCTTAGAAGCTTGCTTTTAACTGGAAGAAGTGTACTTTTGCTATTTAATCCCAATATGATGTATTGAATAGGAATCAATCTCTGAAGTCGTCCTTGACAGATAAAGTTGTTGCCAAGAGTTAAAGTGTAAAGCAATTGAAGCAATTTTTGATAGTAAAGTATTGGTTGAGTATGATATTCAATAGTTCCCTTGCGTACAATAGTATTGTGAACAATACTTAGCAATTCTAATCGAGGAATTTCACGTAGTGCAAGAGACTTTGCAATTGCTTTAAAATGCTTCAAAAATCGAGATAAATTGTCCTGAGGTTTGTTATTCAATGAATCATCAACTTTTGTTTGGATAAATGACAGACTTTCCAATGGAATATGACAAAACTTTTGACCAAGTTTTGTATTAGTATTGAACAATGGTTTGCGTGAATATGCCAACATAATTAAACGTGGCTCCAATAGACATTGGTTAAGTTCATCCATGGATTTTGGATTTTGCATTAAACTTTCTCTTTCTTCGGTCTTTTGATTATATAATTCAAGAACGTGAACAGGTCTTTTTGGACTCATCTAAATAGAGTCATTGAATATATAAGTAAATAGCTTACCAGTAGTTGGCTAATTGCAAGTTGGTTTTCATAAATTGATACTTCATTACAGACACTCGATGCAATTAGTATATCAAGTAGTTGTGGTGCTAAACCAATTTCATCAATCTACAACACATATCAGAAAAGCAATTTGACGTTTGTATTTCAACCATTTCAAGTATGAACTCAAAGAATTCTTTGTCCAGTTCACGGCATATTTGAACATTATTGTGTATGATAGCATAAATAATATGAGATGGCATGTGAAATGCTTTAACACACCGCTGAAAGAAAGAAAAATGATGGGTTTTGCCATAGATAGTGTACAAGCAATTTATGACATAAATCCAAAACATCTTCTTGTCTTCGAGCAAAAATCGGATTCGTAAATGGTGAAGTAGAAAGAAAGCCACCAATGTTTAAAGTGATTTCAAGCACGACATTATCTATCTGAAGAGCTTTGATAAAGTTTTGAACGCTTTTCACTTCGTTTGTAGTAAATAGAGCTATAAACCATTGTAATGTAGCCATGATATCCTGCCAAGCTTCACTTGGTGGAACAAGCAGCCATACACTTGAGGTTTCTGCATATAAACGTAGAAGTATACCACGTGCTTTAATACTCTTGTACCTATTTACAATTAGCTTTTTAAGTTAAGACCAACTTACAGCTCCAAGTCACGATTATGAGTGCAAAATAAACAGGAAGTGAAATACTTTTGAACAAGTTGATATCTATTGTCATAAGTGTGTAGAAATTCAAGTGCTTCAGCAACCAGAGCAAAAGAATTGCTTTGAAATAATCCAATGACTATCTTGACTATATCATAATGAGCAGTAAGTCGATGAAATAATGAGTTGTCCATCATTTCATCTAACTTTGAAGTAATATTGTTGGAGACTTTTAGTTGTTGTTGAGTTACTCTTTTTGTAGTAATAGCATATTTTGCTTTACCTATTGCTACATTAAGCAATAATTACATTTAAGAATTTACCTTTTGTAGTTGGTTCAGGAGGTGTAGAAGTAGTTAAAATATCTTGAATACTTTGTAGCTGGTGATCCATGCTTAAGTTTAAAGTACACGTAAGAATTTGGCACATAAGTAGTTTACAATTGTTAATTTCACCACTTGATACATTGTTTTCATTTGTTAATGGTACTACAGGATGAATTTTTGATTTGGACCAACTTCGAGATGTAGAGGTAGAAGATTTGATTTTATTATCATTTGTTTCTTTTGGTTCATTTAGCAAAGGTATCAAATAATTAAAAAGTTCTGATAGCTCATTCTCGTTTTGGTAAAGTCCAAAGTGCATAAGTTTAATACAAATTCGTAGTGAATCAAGTAAAATTTGACTATTCTCAATAGTTAGAGTACCTTTGCATTCCTTTAAAGTAATTTTAATAGCTTCTTTTACTGAAGTAATAAATGTATCATTCTCATCACTGGGTGTATTTAAAGTAACAATTTCGATACTTGGAGCTATTAAGACTGAGCGAGGTAATTGTTGATATTCATAAGGTAATCGATCAATATAAGTGACGAAAAGTAATTGACAAAAAGCTGCACGTATTTTTTTTGGTAATGAACAGTCTTGTATGATATTGAGTACAACTTCTTTGGGAAAAAATTGCTCAATGGAATACATACACATATAATTACGTGATGAACACATAGCTGTCAGAAGTCGAATTGTTGATAAAAAATATTGACAATGACTTCGTTCTTCTTGTGTTAATACAAAAAGATTAACCCATAGATCACTTTCAGGCAATTGAACTTCCAATTCACCAAGTGTTCCATTGGAATTTTGTTCACAGCGCATATTATATAATATTGTCTTGTTTAAGCTCATCGGATTGTCTAAACTTGTTATAATTTGCTCGACAAGAGATACTGCTGTAGATTTAACCCGTTTAGGATTAGAAATTCCAATGGGAAAGAATAAATGATGACACAAAGCATCTTGTTTGTTTGGAATTCCAGTGGTATTGTATTGACATAATAGTGCTAAAAAGTCTAAATAGTATGACTTTCTTCCTCGTTTGTTGATGACTGAAATAAATACTTCAATCACAGAGTTTGACAATGATGTTAAATACTTTCCACTAGTGGAAAACACAGAACAAAGTACCAATTCAGCATTAAGATCATAGCCCAATTCCTGAATAACTACACTTAAATGATCTGTGAGCATTGATATGTTGTTGCTATGGCCTTTTATCATGTAAAATAAAAGCAAATAAGCACTTTGGGAAACTGATCGGATAGCATTATATAATGTAGCTAGTGTCAATGCCACTTGTTCATCATTTTCTACAATTATTTAACTATATCATTATATTTGATTATATACCTTTAACATGCCGACAATCATCCAAAGCAATAGAGCCCCCCCATTCCTTAAATGAACATTTTAAAATGTCAATGATTATTGATATGCTCTGCATTTCACCAAGTAAGTCCTGTCTAAAAGCATTGACATCATTTTCAATGATACTGATATCGATATCTTCTTTGGGTTTGTTGATACAAAATGAAATAAGCTCAAGAAAGACTAGCTGAATACGATTTGTTTCTGATAGTATAAAATGAGTCGGAAAAGTTGGAAAATTTTGGACAATTGGTTTAACTCCATTTAGTTCATGCAAAAGTGCCAACAATTGCATATAAACCATAGCTTGATAATTAGGGACTACTTGAAGCTGCCAGGCAAAATTTCTTGAAAATGTATCCCCAATTACTTTCTTGTCAATAATTCCTAAGAAAAATCCAGTGTCAATATGGCAAAGGTACAAGGGATTGTCTTTTTGCATAAATGAATCATCTTTTTCAGCATGACATTGAAAATAGCATTGTTGATTTCTCTCTGTGCACAAAATAACTTTATTATTTTGTAAAGCAAGAAATTGTCCTGAAGCCATGTGCCTTAAACAAATCATGTCCAAAGTTGTAATTGCTCGACCATCTTTGATATCCATAAGTTGTATTTGCCAAATACTTTGTGTAGAGGTACTTTGTAGCAATAATTTTGCGTCAGAACTTGTCAAGTAAGCATTATCGACTTGAGAAAAAGCAATTTGAACAATGTCACCACCACATATACAATAGTTAGGCTGATCATGCAATGCAAATGGTTGTATTGAAAATGTTTCATTAGTACTTGCAGCATTCAGTTCATAGAAACCACTTTGGTTTTCTATAGGTAATCCAATGTGTAGCTGAACTTGCCATTCCTCTATGTCATATTATAGTATAGCTAAACACATTGAATAATACCATTCCAAAGCACAATATCATCATATAGATAAACTTGGCTTCCATTGCTAGAATGATTATATGGAGAAAGTATTTGAAAATGAGAATCTGCTGATGATTCTACACAAAGCTCAACTTGAAAGGCATCATGTTCAGTCTCTGAAACAATTCGTGGTTTGATAGTAATAAATCTATGAAAAAATCAATAAAAGCTTTAAAATGTTATCAACTTGTTTGATATTTGATGTACCAACTGAAGTTTTTGACCATACTTTACACATTTTCCATGAAGTAATTGAGAATCCTTTTCATTCAAATGCTTTTCCAATAGAGCACTAGAAATATAATAAGTTAATTTTGTATTATTCACATACCTTTCTTTCAGTCTTGGATCTGAGTTTGTTTGAGATTTTAAAGCTACTGATTTAGTATATTGTTGAGCTGGAATAACTTTAAACACTCTTTCCTTAAAATTGTGTTTTTGTAATATGTTTGCTTCTTCATCAGAATTAAGTGATGTTTTTAGTACATTAATACGTATATCTCCAAAGCCTTTTGCTCCAATATATCCTACAAAAGAATTTACGATATGTTTTAACTAGACAATTTTTTACCTGGAACTCGTTGAGAAAATAGAGCTATTGTCATATCAAATACAAAACATTGTGATGTTAAATCATTGGCATCGTATCGTCTACTTGATCGTGGTGTAGAGTCTGGAGTTCCTTTACATGGCATTGCAACTTTTGAAAGATTAGGAGGTAATTTTGGTTGTAAAGTTTGTGGATCTAATATCATTAAGACTATGATAATAATGCATAAAGTTTACTTGTAGAGATGTATTCCATCACTTTATCAGGTGAAAGAAAAAAATCTTGATTTTCATGTCCAGTGCCAAGTTTAATATTTGGACGAAAGTAAATTGTACGACGTTCTCCATTGCTTATTTTTGCTTGACGAACTCGCCAATTTAATGCTACAAGTTGCTTCCAAACTTCGGGCCATTCAAGGTGAACAGAGTTCATTATGGCTGCTGCCTTTCTACTAGGAAACGACTTGATAACTCACCCGTTTCCATTCTCATACATCATATATCATTTTTATTCTCTGTGTTTAACAAATATCATTTTTGCTTTTAACTTGTTATTACTTAAGAAGTAGTTTTTCCAAGTACTTGGTTTTCTAGCTCATATCGAGCTTGAATTCTATCAGCTTCTAAACGACGAACTAATTCAATCTATGTAGATATTAATATAGAAGCTTGGATAGGAATAAAAAGCAACCTTCTTTTCATTTAATAAGCTCGCATGTGTGCTTCTTGTAAAATTTCAAGTTGAGACATACTTAAATGCTCGAGATCATGTAAAAGATAATTTGACACATTGAGTTCCATGTCTTCAAAGAGTGGATATTCTTTGTAAAGAATATCTTGAAGAATAGTACATTGAGTGCATTCGTCTGCCTCACTTGTAAGTGGTGATTTGGTTGATGGTACTTTTGATGGTTCAATTGTCAGATTTTGCACTGGTTCTTCAATTGAAATAACTTCTGGAGTGATTGAGATTGATTTAGGTACTTCAGCTATGGATTCTGGTTCGATAGGTTGTGTAATTTTCTGTGTAATTAGAGTATTAGGCTGGATAGAATTCTTTGATTGCTTTTTTGAGGTCTTTTTAGATTTCTTCTTGGTTTGAGTTTGAGTTGCAATTGGAATATCATCAATAATACTGTCAAGTTGCTCCTCTTTCTGACTTTCAAGTTTATCCCAGGCTTCTTGTAGAGCAGCTAAAGCATTAGCATCATAATAAGGTGCTGCTTCAGCTACTTCCAAAGCAGTAAAGCCGAATGTATTTCTTATGCCAATATTAATACCAGCTATCACATTTTAGATGTAGGAAATTAACGTATTTTACCTTTAAGTAGTGCAAAGATGACATTTGTATTTCGTCCTTGAACTGCAAGATGAAGAGCAGATTGTCCTAAGCTATTGACTTGATTTAAGCAAGAATCGCTCAGACCATATTTAAGAAGTAATTGTACAATAACATTTGAAATATCTTGTGTTGTGTCATTTTCTTCATCAACGCACGCAGCATGCATTAGAGCAGTAGTTCCATTGTAATTACATTTTTCAATGTCAACTCCTTGCTCTAATAGCGTCATGACATTGTCTTTTTGCTTTGAACTACACGCCACCATTAATGCTATACAAAAAGTATCAATGATCAATCTCTAATGTATAATCGTACGTGTATCTCCTTGGGTATTTGTAGAATTAATTAATGGCATAAGCTTGGAATTGCACACTGTTAATAGTATTTTCATCATCGATGGCTAAACATCAAGTTAGTCAATGAATATATCAAATTATTCCTACATGTTGGGATATAGCAGCAAAATGCAATACATTATTTGTATTATCATGCGTTGCAGCTAGTATATTCTTGGTTTTACTCACAATCAACTCAATCAATTCAATTCTATCTATTTCCATCATAAAAAATGATCAAAAATTCACCAAATTCATACCAAACGCCACTGCTGTCATAAGCAACGTACTTCCATGTTCATTAGGTAGATCATAATCAATCTTTTGTTCATTTAAATACTTTAAAATCGCTGAATCTGCTGCAAATGTCATCAAACGATGAGCTAGAGTTTGTGGTGTCAATTTTCTGTTCATTTTGTCAATATGAAAATGATTGGCAATCCCAATCAAATCAATAATAAAAATATACATTTTAAATTTAACTTTAGTATACTGAATTAAATCTTTTTATTCTATTTGTTGCATGAATTTAACGCATTTCGTTAAACTAGCAATTGCCGTAATCTAGTATCGTTTCAATACGTTGATTGGCTAAATGACTATTTTACCTGTACTCGAGTAAGGTAATCTAAGTTTAACGCTGTTTAACGCCTGGCAATTAGTTTCATGTGTCATTGGACGATATCTTTGGGAGGCATTTTTTGTTTTGCGATCAAAAGCATGAGCCGTGAAGTTGATGCGCTCCTGGAGAAACTTACCAAGATAAACGTGGAAATGGGCGGTCAAGAGACAAGAAAAGACAAGGCGAAAGCATCGGATCGATTCGGTGAGCTTCGGATTAAAATTAGTGATCGTTTGCACTCTTTAAAGCTGGTTTTCATCGTTTCAAGCGTGAAAGACTGATTTTGCATAGAATTTGAATGAAATGGCGCAACCTGTGTCTACAAAGAAACCACAACATCCTCGAGAAAAGATTAAACAACAACAAACTGTTCGTGATGATATACGTTTATTAGAAGAAGAGTTGCAAGAGTTGAGAGAATGTTATGAAGCTGAAGCAAAAAAGAAAAAAGTAACATTGAAATGATCATAGAATCAATTGACCTCTACTTTAGAGCAAGTTTTCAGCTGAAGAATTGGCAATTCGTAAAGATTTTGTTGCACAATATACTTCAGAACTGGCATTTGTTAAAGAACAAGCTGCTAATGCGTATGTTAAAGCAAGTCCTGCAGCTCGAGTTACTCCTTCAGGCCTTGGATTTGATCGAGCAGCTCTCTTTGGCATTCCTTCACCAACAAAAACATCAGAATTTGCTGGCTTTGCTGAACGTACTTCGAGTGGTGGAGTTGGTGTTCATAATGCAAGTGGTTCTGGAGGTCCTACGTATCAAGAAGAAGAAATCACTTCCCAACATCGTGATATCATGCTTCAAATTGAGCAAAAAGATCAGCAACTCGTACAAACAATATTTAGAGTTTATTTCTAATTGTATTATTGCTAGGACTCGATGGTAGAACAAATTGGAACTGGTGTCATGGAGCTTGGTGTATTGGCAAGAGGTTTAAATGAAGTAAATTTGATATAAATACAGCTTTGTGATTGTTTTTGCTTAGGAATTGGTCAAACAAAACATTATGCTTGAAGGTCTCGAAGAACGTATTGATAATACCCAAACCAACGGTAAAGAACACATCAATCCTCATGATGTAAATTTTCTTCTAGTGGAAAATCTAAACATTGAAATTAGGAGAACACAATTGGCTCAAGTAGGTCGTAGTGGAGACAAATGCATGATGGATTTCATTTGCCTTGTGATTTTACTTGGTATATTGGCTGTGTGCTACAACATGTTCATTAAAAAAGGATCAACTTCCACCTCCGCACATTCTGGCTAACGAGTATCTTTTTTAAGTTAATCCATGGGTTTTTTTAACATTTCCAGTCTATTGCTCTGGCACAGGACCTCGTGGTGGAAAGCCTATGCCATCACTACATTAAATCACATAGCAATAAGCTCATATACCTTGTGGTGGTGGGCGCATCATCATCGGGCCAGGAGGAGGCATCATTCCAGCCATTGGAGGTTGCATTGGCATTGGAGGACGTACTAATCCCAAAGGAACAATCGGCCGTGGAGGTCCTCGCATTGAATCAGGCCGTAACCATGCACCAGCTACGAGAAATTCTCATCAAATGCATTGATTCTTTACTTCTTACGTGTCATCATGACCCCTTGGCGCTGGACAATGCTTTCATAGTATAACTTGACGTTTTCGCGGTGCTTCCAACCACGATTGTGCTGCTTTCGACCTGCTTGCTACATATATACACATATAGAATTATATACACACAGAGAAAGGTTACCGAATCGTGCGTCAAGTACGTATCGCAGTAGTCGCAGTAGTAGCGCGGCATCCTCGCCGCTAATTGGCAAAATCCAGAATGGACCAATCAGCAGTCAAAATATTTTAACCAATCACAAGAAATGAAATTGAACCAATCAAATGTACTTTGCTATAGCCAATCACATACAAGTGATATTTATCAAGTTGGATATGACATTTTCGCTTCAACCAAGTTAATTTTTATAATCATATCGGGCATGAAAAGTACAAGGTTTTAGTCGGAATTTTAAATGGATTCTACTGCAAATATGCCTTATTGAACTGTCATAATGATAGATCTGATTTTTAAATACACAGCAGTGTAGCTTAGCATTTTGTAGCAGTAACCTTTTGCATCGTCAAGATTGACATGCTAGTAATGTCATTGACATAAGTGTTGATAAAGCAATACGATAAAATTTTGTATATTTGACAGTGCAAATGATTACTACTATATGAGAATTTTTGGTTGTCAAGATAAACGTGGTAGTAATGTCATTGACATTATTGTTGACCTAGAAGTACGATACAAGTGCGTATATCTTTACAAGAGATTACTGCAGTAAAGCGTAGGTGCATGACGGACATTTTCGTATTTGACAGTGCAAATGAGCAACATTATTCTGTAGTAATGGAGAAGTGTCCTGTCAACTACGAAAAAATTATATCAGTATCATAATTCAATTTGCTTTCAATTGCAATGACTCAACAGTGTACAAGCGAAGAAGAAATGTTGGCGATAAGAAACACGAGCAAGATTTTGCATTATGCTCATGGTTTGCTTTACGACGATCAAGTTGATACGCCAGTGGTGGTGCCTCTGAATAAAAAGTTGGATCATGGATTGCAGTGTTATGCTGTTCGCTATGCCTTCGAAACAACGACTCAAGAAGTAGATCGAATTTTGCATTATGATGTTTATGATGAAGTTTCGTATTTTGACTACTTTCGCTTCCTCTGCCCCCAAAAAGGTCTTCAAGACGTTGACAAAATCCGCTCTTTGCCTACTTCGCGTGGCTCAAATGTTGAAATCATTCGTACAACAATGAAGGGCATATTGGGAAGAAAACACTCTAACTTTGTCAAGTATTCCAATAGTGCTTGTTTGAATACACGAAAGTACCATGCTACAAGCATCAGTGGCCTTGATCAACAAACCTCAGGCAGGTCAACAACAAGTTGGGGATTTGCCCATGGCCGAGCAACAAACTCAAAGCGATATGTTGTGATGTTGATGGCATTTTTGACCAAGAAACAAGTCGAATCGTTCAAGGAATTGGCGTCTGCAAAGCTTCAAATATTCAAGGCTCTAGTTCGTGAAAATCGATGGATCGATTCCCGACCAAAAAAATCGGTCAAAACAAGAACACCAGCGCCACCAGTTCAAACTACTGAACTAAACTTTGCCTCGAAATTGAGGCAAGATTGCTTGTTAAAACGTCGTGCCTTTTTTTACTCCTGCAGCAGATCTATTGGCAATTTTCGCCGCATGATTACATCAATTTTCGATTCATAAAGTACAAATGAAGACAAGCCAGCACGAAGATGCACTTCTTGATCGAGAATCTATGCGAAAACGAAGACACCTCAATTTACTAGAACCAAATCATTTTTTCAATATCGTTTAATTCATGCCATTTTGTGTTTGTTTTTTGCATATTATCATGTCATTTTTCAAATTATCTAAGTTAAAAGCTCTGGAGATTAATTAAAGATGAAAGATCCTTCAGGTCATGCAATTCAAACCATCACAACCTTGGTTCCCATGTTATCGTTGCGTTTACAAACCAATAAATCACTGCGATTAGAGTATCAAGCTTGGCCAATTCAAATATTCAAACAATTGCATCAACATTGGTATTGATAGTTTAAACTTGTACAGCAGATTTGTTCAGACATTTCGTCAATACATTGTGTACAAGCGATACATTTGCTCATGCTATCGAGGCAATTTCAAGGGACGTCGAACTTGTTTCTCTTGCATTGAAAATATTATAAATTTCATAGAAAAAATGTCTTGGTTGTCGTAGATAATGTGTGAGAAGAATTGAAGGTTCGGAATTGATCAAGGCTTTCTTTGGCTATACATTGCTTCAGTGTTCACAAGTGATGCTGACATCCGACAATATACATTACTGTATAAATTAACAACAGAAACCATTGTAAAGCGTGGGTGTCAGCATTACATTTAGCAACTGGACAAGTTGTTTGATCTATTCTTCACTTATTTCTTGTTGCATTCCTTTTTCAAAGAATCCTACTTGAACGGTTTAAGTGAATAAATTAAATCTACGTGTATGGGAACAAAATTCTGTAGCCGAGCCAAGAAGTTCACCAATGTTATCTCACATTAGCTCAACGACAGGATTTGTCCATGGCCCACTACCAATTCAAATCGCTATGTACTGATGGTGATAGCATTCCCGGCAAAGAAGCAATCACTACATAGGGACTTGAATTTGTAGCTGGACCATGCACAAATCCCCAGTTTGTCGTTGACCTACCTGAGGTTTGTTCTTCAATGGAACTGATGCTAGTAGCTTTCGTAAAAAGCGCTATTTGTATACTTGACAAAGAATGTTTTCTTCCAGTTCAAGCCGCAATTAACATCAATGATGACATTCAAAAAATGATTCATTTAAGGAATTGGCGAGCACAATCGTCAAAGAAAATCCCATCATACATAAAAATCGATCAAAAAAATTCTTGATTAGAGAGTTTTGTCCTCGCCCATTCACCAATTCGTAAAAAGGTTTTGGCATTAACAACTGAACAAGCATTTCGAACCATTCTTCACTTATTTTTTGCAACTACAACGCTTAAAGTGAATAAATTTACCTATGTAAGAAACCAAAATTGTGTAGCCGAGCCAAGAAGTTCACCAATGTTATAACATTCAAAATATGATTTGCGGATCTATGAAGTTGCTGCAATTTATGCAAGTACCCAGCGGCGGTGATGATGAACATCATTACATGACAATTTGCATGAAATCTTGACATGCATTTTCAGTGTTCACGTTCGCCCTGAAAGAATTGCTGTGATATCACGTACCGATTGATTGTAGCAAAAATGATGATATTTGTGAATTTTTTTCAGATAATAGTTGATTCTAGGATAAAGAAGGTATGAAGGAATTAACAACTATATTAATGTAATACACAGCTGGATATAGCAAGCAATTTAGTCTTCCATGTCCATGCCTTCGTCCGTGCCCACGACATTGGTTTGACGTTCCATATCGTGTGCATTGAGTTGAGCTTGTTCTTTTGCAGCAACCACATCGGGTTTGACAAGTGAAATATTTTGTTGAATTTCGGCCAAATCGCGAACTTTTTGTTTGGCTTTGACATCCTTCATACGATTCTTGTAAAAAGCAGCTTCGCGTTTTTCCTTGATTTGTTGGACACGTGCCATAGCATGCAATGTAGCACCAACCAAATCCCGATCGTATTTAACAGCACGATTGCGAATCTTTTCAAAATCAAACGTTGTGTCCAAAGCCATTTCTTTGCCAGCAGCTTTACGGAATGCTTTGGTCCATTTCACCTTGCGAGGATTACGTTTACGATTGAAATTACGATGGCATTTCGAACGACAGAAGCGAAATACTTTGCTATCATTACGTACAAATGCCATACCATGGCCTGGATACACTGGACTGGAACAGAAGTAGCACGTATAGATTCGCATGCTCGAGATACAATAAGAAAATGACCAATGCGCACACCAACCAGCCAAACGCCATCGAACCACCAATCAAAATCTAAAACCTTTCATACATGATATTCTGTCTTTCCCACATGTGACATCCATATATTATTTCTTACAGGGCATTGGCAGTTACATTTCTTTATACATGATATCATTTTTTCATGTCATTTCTTTGGATAAATACACTTTAAACTCATACTTAAAGGTATTCTTTCTTGTCTTTTGAAGAGGGTTATTTAGTAAGAATGAATTGTACAATGTTTGATCAAGTAATAAAAACCTTATGAATGAAGGAATGGAATGATAGATGACATGAATATGGTTTGGTGTTGTTGAAAGATAGGGTTGAATGGTACCAATATGTAGTAATATAGTATTTAGATATTTGGAGGAATTCTTCTAGTAATTGGCAAGTATATGGTTAATAGCAATTATGCTTAATCGTTGCTTGAAAATGAGGTAACAAGTTTAAAGTTTTGAAACAGATATGCAGGCGCTTGGTTATCATCAAGTGCATGTATCGTCAAAAGATGAAAATCCAGCATATCCAAGTCCAATTGATTGTTATTATATGCAAACACAACGTGTGTCGAATGCTTTTGAATGGATATCAGCAAAATCTTGTAGTTACCCTCAAGAAATTGGAATTTGTTTACCTCATCGGGCTTATGTGAAAACACTTCGTCTTACAACGTATAGTACTTATGCACCGTCTAAAGGTATCATACGTGCTATATAGTGTTTTATATGATACATTTGCCTAGTCGAAGTTTATACTGGTGATGATAATTTTGTACAAGAATTTTTCCTGCATCCTGAAAGACTTAGCGATGATGGCACTGAATTGCCTCTTCATTTATACTTTAGCGCTGAATGCCGTGCATTATGGTGATTAGTTTCTTGTACTTGAATTCTAACTGGGGCTTAGTACGATAGAATGGAGAGCGTCAAAAAGTGAAGGTAGTGATGAAATTCGAGTTGATGTACATGAACCCTTAAATGTGCTTAAGTTAATTCTTCAGGCACCACGAGATTTCAATGTTTACAATCAAGTATGCCTATATTCCTATAGCTATGAACTAGATTAAGAAGTTGTAGATTGCAATTATGCAACTGGAACTTTTTGGTGTCGTCATACAAGAAGATCAAATTGTACCAATGGTCAATACATTGAATGAAAAACCATCAATGGGATCTATACAGCAAGCATTGCTCGACACTGGCGTTGATGTAGGTGTTGTCAATGATATGGGCGATCGTCCAGCTCCAATAGATGAATATACCAAAAAAGCACTGGCAAATATTCTTTTAGTTAAGGCAGCTTGCATTGAAAAAGAAGAGTATGATCGAGCCACAGTACTAACAGAACATATTACAAAGCTTTCAAGCCTTGGACAGCGCATGTTTCAACTCAGTAAGCAAAAGACAGAAGTTATTCAACAAGAAGATTATGACACTGCACTACAATACCACCAAGTATAATTTTTTTCTATTACCCATTTCATTGTCATTCTTCTTAGGCGATGGAGGCTCTTCACTCAACAAGAGAGATTGCTTTAGCTGCAGCCTTTGCTGATTGTCAAACTGCACCTGGACCAGAAACAACTCGAATAGTAAATAAAACAAACATGTTAACCATCCTGGATTTAGCTATTCGAACATGGTGTCGTGAAGATCCACCAAGTCCAAACAAAAGTACAGCATCTCCCGAGAAACCTCGGGTAGCAGTAAACAAAGACTCTATACGATTTCTTAACAAAATGTTTGGTGGCATATTTATGGAAGCAAGTTTACGACTCAATTGGAAAGTTCGTCGAGCTTGCATTGAAATTGCAGAACAACATATAGCTGTACTATCTTCAATCTTTGACATCGAAACACTGTTTGAAATGTACAGCATTTGGCTTGAAATAATAGTTCTACCTGACAAAACAATTCCTACGATTATGGCTGGTTTGCATCTAATCCGAACAATTTATGAAAAACCCATTGATAATGAATTATCGTTTGGTACATACAGCATACGAAGAGGTTTATTGCGACCTCGCATACAAGCAATTATGAAAGCTGTTTTAAGTTATAGTTCTCG
>JNBS01000489.1:0-29172 GCA_002081575.1 Thraustotheca clavata | reverse complement strand
CATTCGTATAACTCGTATAATGTATGCTATACGAAGTTATTGAAGCCGTTAACCAAGTAAATTTTGTAATAGGAGCCATTACGTGCTATCATATAAGATATATCTTTTCAAACCTCTCGTGTTCAATCCATTCTCGAGTTACTGAACGAGTCTTGCATAGCAATTCATAGTACTCTTAAATCTTTAGCTTATATTCCAAGCTTTTGTATTGATTACAAAGCAATGAATAGCATTGAAACAAATTCTACATGGTGAAAAGTAGTAAATAATTATGTAAAACATTGTTTTAGCTAGATTAATGAAGCATTTGGTACCACAAATGAATAAATCACACCACAAACATATCTTTCATCCTTAACATGAAGAAATTGACTAATTAATGACCTCAATGAGTTCTATAATCAAAGTATGAACATTAGCGCAATCACTTGATAAAAGAACCCCAGAGGAAAATGCATGAATTGCTTGTGCAATCAAGAATCATATGGTACTCAACAGTAAAAGATAATGGTTGTCAATTTTCAAAATGCCTCGTGTGCTTCTCATTGACAATTACGACTCGTTTACGTACAATTTGTACCAATATATGGCTGAACTTGGTGCTGAAGTACGAGTTATTCGCAATGATGTAATGAGTGCTCAAGAACTTTTACAAGAATACAAAACTACAAAAAATTTTGATCGGATTTTAATTTCACCTGGTCCTGGATTTCCTAAAGATGCAGGAATTTCTTGTGATGTTATTCGAACCTTTCAAGGTGTTGTTCCTATTGCTGGTGTTTGCCTTGGTAAAAACTACATCACAACTCTATTATTCAATATTAATCTTAGGTTTACAATGTATGTTTGAAGTATATGGAGGTACTGTTGGTCATGCAGGAGAAATTATTCATGGCAAACAATCGGAAATGGTAAATGATGGAAAAGGATTATTTAAAAATGTACCTTCGCCATTTAAAGCAATCAGATATCATTCTTTGGTAAGATTTGGAAAACTACGGAATAAACTTAAGAGATGTTAGGTCGGATTGCCTAAAACACTTCCTAAAGAACTAGAAGTAACATCTACAATTGCTGGAAAAGATATGATTATGGGCGTACGACACAAGAAATATCCAATTGAGGGCGTCCAATTTCATCCTGAAAGCATTTTAACACCTGAAGGCAAAGTCATGATTCAAAATTTTCTTGATATGGTTTAAGACATAATTAATCTAATGCCGTATTTCTCTTCATTTAATATGACATGGATTAAATCCTTGTACAATTTAAGGCTAACTACAAAAGATATGCTCTGATAAATGCCGCCTTTCTAATCATGTAACCTGTAACTTTATTTGGTTATGGCACCAGAGTCTCCAGCTAAGAAGAGCTTCTTTCGCAATAAAGCAGCTCCACCAACAAGTAATTAATAATTGTATTACGCAGTTAAGAAATAAGTAGATGTCATTGTTGTTGATGGTATACCACTTAGCCGTGAAATTGTCGAAGATCCAACACTTAGTGATGCTCCACAACAGAATGAATCCAACTTTCTTGACGCTGAACAAGTATTAAATGAATATTTCTAAGGATAATAAGCTCTATGATTTATAGATGTTTCGTAAATATGATGCAGATAAATCTGGTGGAATTGATTTGGAAGAGTTTAAAGTACTTTTAAACGATTTACAGATTGATATTCCAATGCCAAAAGCTCAATTATATTTCAAGAAATGTGACCTAGCACAAAAAGGTAGTGCGTTTATTGAAATGGAATTAAAATGTGGTAGGATACATAACTTTTGAAGAGTTTAGAGTTGCTCTATTTACATGTGACCCGACTAATCCATCAAGAACTACTGGCTTCAGTCCAAGCAAAGCTTTAAACCCAAAAGACTTATTTGCTATGTTTGATAGTGACGATTCAGGTGAAATAGGACGAGATGAATTCACACGTAAATCTATAGTCTTTTGAGCAATACAAACAATAAGTAGGTATACTTAAATTCCTCAACATCAAAATGGCTTTGGACAAACAAGAAATGCTCTTTTCTCAATTTGAAGATGTAAAGTCTATGATTTAAACTGTCTTTCAATATTCCCATAGCCAAACACAGAAGGTCTTGATTATCTTGCATTTCGATCACTTTGGTTGACGGTACCTTGTATTATGGTGTTCTCTTTCATTTTGGTTTAGATTGTGGATGTGCGAAAAGAGTTAAATAATCGCAATATTGTCTACAATAAACTATTACCTCGTCCAAAGCTAGCGAAAAAGCTGAAAGCAATACTTGATAAAGAAGATGCGTATGAAGAATTTACAATACAAGAAGCACAATGGAATTTTGAATGGGAAAGAACCAAGTCAAGTTTTCATTCAATAAAATAACCTCATCATCTATTAGGGAACGACGAGAAGCTTTATTTCTAAATGCTAAACGATATGCTCAAGTTGTCTACTTACGTTAAAAAACACTAAATCTCTTATGTAGTATATATTAGCCGAAACTCTGGATGCAGCTGGGCAAGTTTATGTATTTGGTAAAGGCTCTTTTAATCGATTTGATGGACCGGTAGGTGCATATTCCCATAACTTTATTTAGTTTTCATAGCCAGCAGAAAGAGACTTTGTTGAGTGCCCATATTTTCAGCAACTTGTTGAGTTATGGACTGAACGACTTCGTGGAGCTGATAAATGGGCTCCTTTAACTGCTTCAGGACCTGAAAAGAAATCTACAGGTTGGGATCATCCAAAAAAGAAGCCCCTAAATCCAGTAATAATGCACCAAAAGCATGATACTAAGGATTCTATTCAAATACAGCAACTTGCTTTTCAAAATCGAGTTGTAATGTACTTATTTAAAACTTGTCCTTTTGACTTGAGGCTAGGTTGCTATCAACACTGCGTGGCTTTGGGCACGACGTATTAAACAAGTATTTCACTATTGAATTTAAAATTTATGGCTAACTAAATAGGTCTCGTGTGGTGCAACAGTAGCCTATGCTTTAACCGATTCAGGTGAACTTTATTGCTGGGGAGGCTCAAAAAGAACTTGGGATTACATTTATGCTTCTGCTAATTCCAAATGTTGAAGATACTATAAATTGTTATTTAAATGATTATAGATTCAATATCTGGCGCTCGGCCTTTTACAGCAAGAACTGAGCAACTAAAACTAACTTCTCCAGATCAAATTCAAAAAGATGAAGACAACCATAAAGAAAACTATTTACGCACAGTATTTCAAGCAAATTCTCCACCTGAACGCCCTGTAGAGTCCAATGAAGATGAACTTATAAGGTATCTTATATATCATTTTCTGCTGACGTTATTATGCAGGCTACTTGCTTTAATTGATTACTTTGAACTGTGTACTGGTCCATTACGTCAAGATATGGAATTGCCACGAGCTCAAGAAATTATTGAATTTGATTTACGAGCAGATCTCATTACAAATGCACTTAGAGTATTCTGCATAAATTCCACTCAGTTTTAATTTATCAAATAGCTCCGGGCTTTACAAATAAGTGAAGCTGGTAAATTTGCCAATGTGGTTAAACTTAGTAAATACCTTTTGCTCGAGTTGGAGTGTATGGGTGAGCCATTTCAACGTCAAATGAAGCGAATGGACACACAATTGCGATATGCTCTACATAATAATCATGAAGCATCAATTACTTCGTAACTCAACTTTTTATATTTCTTTCGTTCATTTTCACACTAGTTTGTTTAAGAAAGGAGCTTCAATGTGGAAACAAATGAGAAAGCTTGTTGGTGCAATGGATGATATGGAAGATGCTGAGTTTCAAGGAAAGCAAGAACTTTGGAATAGAAAACGCGATGAAATTACTCGATTGCGTAAAAAACAAGCTCATATCGGTGAAGAGGGCATTACATTAAATGTATATCCAATTGTAATGAATGTTTAAGATTAAATGTATAGCCCATACCGAATGAAGAAAAAACTATTCAAGCAAGTGGAATTACTTCTAGAGGACCACGTCAAAAAACTTTTGTTGGTCACCAAGCTCTTCATGAGGTATCTGTTGGAGCCAAGCATGCATTAGCCATTCATCAATCTGGGTACAATTTACCGAAATCGTTTACTTAATTTAATTTAGGCAATTGTATGGGTGGGGCTTTGGTTCCTATGGGCGTTTGGGTACTGAGGTTCACCAAGATAAACCTGTTCCTCAATTACTTACTAACCTCAAAGATATGAGATTTAAAGCTGTAGCTTGTGGATATTCTCACAGTTTAGCTCTTCGCCAAGATGGACAGGTAATTTTTAAAATTCTACTTCAGATTTAGTAGTATATTAGATATTTGTTTGGGGAGCTGGAGCTACTGGAAAATTAGGGCTTTCCTCTAAAGTAGAAGAAAGTGCTCGTCCCCACACTACACCTGTGGGCAATCGACATCGCCCCCCAGCCCCCCAACGAATGTCTGAGCTAGAGGATAGTTTTACAATTGTACCAATGCCTCTAAAGTTACCAGCTAAAGTATAAAATGCTAGTTTTAAATTACCAACTCATTCGATTAGATTAGAAAAATAGCCTGTGGGCCATCACATTCAGCAGCAATAACAATTTCTGGTGAACTTTATGTTTGGGGAAGTGGTGATGGTGGTCGCCTAGGGCTTGGGGATGGTAGATTCATGGGTAGACTGCTAGTAAAATATATCAAATTGATTTAACATTTTATAGATTTTGATAATGAACTAAAAGGAGGAAAACTTGGCATTGTATCAACTCCAACTAGAGTTCAATCTCTTCAAGAATATCATTTAATTGATGTGAGTTGTGGTACATCACACACAGCTACTGTGAGTGCCATAGTATCTGATGGAGTTCTTTCTCATGGAGGTAATTTGATATTTTAATTTAATCTAACATTAGTAGGTCGAGCATTTGTCTGTGGTAGTGCTCATGCTTTGGGTACATTTCAGGCAGAATTTACTACCCCTCCACAATTACTGTCAATACAAGTCACTTCGATAGTGTAAATATTCAGTACTTGCAAGTTTATTTCATTTCTATTAGCTGTGGAAATGCTCATACTGCTGCAGTGACTGTCGATGGGGAATTATATACTTGGGGCAATAATGTCGGTGGATGCACTGGTCATGTCCTTCTTCATCGATTTATTAAAGAGCCAACTAAAGTTCCATGTATTTACCAAAAACCTCAGAATATGGCTCGATCTACAAGTTATCCTGTGATTGCAATGCAAAGTACAGTAAATTCAGGCTATGGAGTACCATTTAATAGTGATTTTTTTACTTATGACATATAGGCTTCTCTTGCTATAGATGGTAACACCGATGGGTCATTTGAAAGCACATGCTGTCAAACATTTCGTGAAATTTGTCCATTTTGGCAGGTATTATAAGTGTTGCAGTAGGTAGACATTAATTGCATTTAGATTGACCTTGGTGTAAATTGTCGTATTGATACTATTAGAATATGGAATCGTACTGGGCCTGACGGTGATAAACTATTTCCTTGTTTTGTATACGTTGGTCAAACAATGTTTGAACCTGAAAGTGGAAAACATACACTTCGTGAAGCTAAAGTGCATTCCATTCATAGAAAGTTTAAATTGGAGGAAGCAACTAACCCTTTAATTTGGAACGTGCCTGAAAATACAACAGGTTTATCAAATTTTTTATCATTGAAGTTATTTTTTACTAGGGCGATATATTCGAATTCAAATTGATGCAACAACAATATTAAGCTTAGCACAAGTAGAAGTATTTGGTCTAGAAGAATGGAAATATCAAGGTCCTAAAGTTCACAATGTTGCTTGTGGAGATGATATTCTTGTGGCAATTTGTCGTCCACAAAGTGAACAGAGGTTTGAATTTATCAATACCCATTAACTTCAGCTTTTATAGTGAATTGGACAAAGCATATCTTCGGGCACTTTGTGCTGACTTGAGATTTCGCGAAATTCTCAATGAATTTCAGACATTTGATTCAAGTCAGAATCGCTTTGTAGATTTGAAGAAAGAACTTAAACCATGTTTTCTTTGCACTGTTCAATCAAAGTGCGCAATTTGTTTGCTCTATAAAGAACTTGATGGGCAAGAACATGAATTAGACGAAGGCAATTCATATACAAATGATTTATTTCATTGATTATTAGATTATCGATCAAAAATGACTTTAGAAGAAGTTGGCGAATATCTTCTCGAGCTACGTCCACCTAAACCCCTCAGCTTATTAAATGTATGAAAGCTGGAGAAATTGGCAAAAGTAATCTATAAGTAGAATGATGAAGAAAGCCGATTGCTAAAAATCTATGTTGACGATGAGAAACCTGATACCAATTTACAAAAAACGGAGGCAATTGTATTGACAGCAGTGAGCAAACGTAATCTATACTGAAATATTTTGTAAGAGCTAATCCTCGTAGTTGTTGAGGCAGCACACAAAATTGATACATCAAAGATCAAACCAACTTCATTTTTGAGAAGAGCAATGCAAACTGTGAATAAAGACCGTTTGCCAAAGCTTACTACAAAGAAAAAAACATCATCGATGGATATTCGTGTTATGTCTCGACCTCAAACTACACCTGCATCCCTTGCTAGCTTAACACAACAACTCAAATAATTTAAGAAAAAATCCAACAATTTTTATGAAATTTTTCTTGTTCACGACATTTTTCATCACTTTTAGCAAAAAATTTCAGATATGTCAAATAGAGCACAGAAAAAGATCAAACAGCCATATTCGATTACATCCAAGTTGATATGGTTAAAATTTACAATTACTCGCCACATCCTTCTAAATGAGGTATTTTCTCTTTCACCATATAAACTCTTGGCACACTCCCCATCAAGTGGGTGGCATTGTTTCTAATCGATACAAACTACATCCTACCTTAGATTCTTTACATAGTCACGAGTTCATTAGAAATTGAGCTTTTTGACAATCTGATATAGAGTAATACTCGAGTAATCTTAATCAACTTTGTACGCAAATGGCTACGAAAGTTGCAATGGTTGTAATTGACAGACTTGGATTGTGACGGGATGTGAAAAAATTGAATGAATAAGCATATTAGGTGACTATAAGTAGTAGATATACGATAAGTTAACTAACAACTAGCAAAATAGAATTAAAACACGTACTCTTCGGTGTTCACAGAAGGCATTGTACTGCGCATGAGATTACTTGTTTCAATGGTTTTTCTCCATAGAGCTTCCATTGATTCAGTAAATGCATCTTTTGTGACTTCTGCAGAGTTTTCTCCTTGTGGAGCAGTCTTTCGTCTTCCTCGGGAAGATTCATGTTCGATTTCAATTAAATTGAGTTCGACACATTGGCGTTCAATATAATACCCAGCCATAGCTGCGGTGGCTTGCAACTCTCGAAGGATTTGAGGTTGAGGTGTGGTTTTCAATGGTTTGGTGCCACAGAGATCAAGAGTGCCGATGATCTCTCGACGGTGGTGTCGTCCAGTAACAACAATTGGGATGGAGATATAGCATTGAGCTGATTGTTCAATGGTGAGCGGGTGAGCTCGAAATCGAGGGTCTTGGCTCAAGTCCAGCACTACCAATGGAGTGGACTGAGTATATGAACACGGTGCTTCTTCACGTAGAGTTTGTTGTTCAATTTCAAATACATTGCTGTAACCAGTGCATGCAAAATTGAACACATAATGTTCACCGATCAAATGAATGGAACCCATGGTCAATTCAGGCATCAACAACATTGAATCGGTGACATATTTTTCAAGTTTAAGATCATGGCTGAAATGAGCCACATGACGTTCAAAATCAAGTTCACGAACACATTCCAATCTTGTATGTTCATCAGTTGGGATTGGTGCCTTGGGATAAGGATTAGTCCAGTTAAAGTCAAGCTCTAAAGAGGATGATTCATTGATACGTCTTGAGAGTGGTTCGAGGTCACTTTCATAAGTAGTTGATGCCCCACTAACTCTTAAACCACCATCTTCTAAGAAAGAGTCGACTTTACTGTGTCCACGTGATCGATTGAGATTGACTTCACTGTCTGATAGCTCGCCTTCTTCAGGAATGCGACAGCTAAAAGTCGTGCTGTCAGCTTTGTATTGAGATGGAGGTGAGACGTAAGATGACGTCGCATGAGTCGTACCGCTATTTCGATGTTTGGCTTCTTGGTCTGCTCGGGCAGCTACTAGGCATGTCCAAACAAACTCTTTTTTTCCAAGCAACTTTGCAGCTACAAGCTCGACAAACTGAACGATCACAAGCTTGACATGCATAACGCCAGTGAAATGGATCAAATGATCGCATGCATGTGCTACATGCTTTATATTTTGGCTTGCTCATTGCACTTAAAATCAAAAAATGAAACACAATGTGCAGATTGCTTCATAAATCTGGATTGATATCCAGCTGGCACGAATGTCCCGAGCTCACCCATTGTGTTACTTGGCATTTTTCCCAGGTGCACTTTGCCTTTGTGAGTGCTTCAAACATTTTGTTAGATTGCCACATTGACACGTCATTGATACAATTTGACTCAAAAAATGTTGTAAGTAGTTTAGAATCCTAATAGACTGACGTAGGACAGAGCGATGGATTTAGTAAAGATGTTTGCAGCTGACGAAGAAATAAAAGGAAGCCAATTCAATTATCTCTGAACAATTAGGTGTGACAATAACACGCAGTTTGACATCAAGTAGCAAATTCGTAAGTACTCGACAGCCTATGGTGTTAGTAATTAATTGAAGTACCTTCGCAGACCAGGAGTGTGTATATATCTCGACACCGAACGTTAAATCATATCCGCCTCTAGTCTTGAAAGATAATAAGGAGCTTGCTTGTAAAGTTGAAATATATTAACACTGTTACGATGGTTAAAGCTAAATTTCAAAGTTGGATCAGTCACACGATCGATTGCTGGGACAGTAGATCGTCAGAGTTCCATTTCAATTGGTGTGGTTGTTTTAAGTGTGATGTGTTGTTTTAAAAGTGGGAGACCAAGAGTTTAAGAAAGTACGTGACTACTAGACGTCATCAAGTTAATTTGTAAGGATGCATGAAGATTGATGGCGTGCTTGGAGACAACGATCTTGTCTCGAATGCTCCACGAATGTACAAAGAAGGAGCGAAGAAGTCGAGGAGGGCTTTGAAATTGATGGTATTGATACAGTGCTATCAGTTGTGATGAAATTAAAACCATCGATGTCATGCCACGTGGCAATGATTTACAATTTTTCAAGTTTGCAGTAAGCTCAGTAGAAGAGGACAATTACTTGATATGATTTTTCGAGCAACTACGGTTTATGTGTGCCAGAGGTATTTGAGTGTAATAGAGACACATCTGCTTTTATTTTGTGCATGAACTTCCACTACATTTTGTCTTGTTGCGCTTGCCAGCATCCATTAGATCCGATATACATCAGACACGCTACTTGGTATGCGCTCAGCATATATTTACCTTGTCTTTGTGGTGTTGCCACTTGAATTGCTCTAGATTAAAGGATTGCTACCTAGTTTTGGAAGTGGCTTTGATATAGTACTCGTAGATTAAAATTTCTTGTTTGTTAACACCTGAATCAAAATGTGGAGACACATTCCTCGATATTTCTTGTTTATGGTGATTAATGCTTACATGGGACAACCATTGAAGAAGTAATCATTTAGACGGAGAAGAGTTTAGTTGAATGCACTGGATTTACATGATGTCAATGAATTATCCACGAACAATGCGCTAAATCTGGATAATTAGGTTTTTTAAAGGCTGGGCATTGGCAATTGCACTCTTGAACTAGATTTTAAAATTTTTAGGCGATTGAAGATGGATATCTAATGTATATCCATTAAATACCTACTAAGCACACTTTCTTATTGTCACAATCGATTACGAAATAAACAGTATCGATTAGATTGCACGAATTTTTGATCATAGAAAAGAAAATAAACTATACAACCGAAATCATTTTCCTTCCTAACGTGATGATGATTCTGATCCAACATTGGTATGTACACAGTTTAATTTCGCTGAAAGTATTGATTACACCAAAAATTAATCATTCGTTTATACGGAGAACAATGACCTTCTTGTCACTGCTAACTACTACTACGTAGTGTATATTTCCTTACATTACTATAATATTGACTGACCATCCAATAAAAGTATTATTCGCACGTACCCCCGACACAGATTTTGGATTACTTCATTCAATAATAAATCACTTCTAGTGTTGCTTATTTACAAATAATACGTACCTGACATCAACTTCTTATTTATTAAAAAATCAATCAGATATGTCAGACTTTTAAGGAGTTGGTCAATATTGTCAATAAAAAAGACTTGTAAAATATTTCTTCGTGGTATCAGATGTGTCGAAATCGAAACACCACAGATGAAAGTGATATCAAGAAAATTTTTGACATGTTCTCAACAGGAACGGTGACCCTCATTCAAACTTGAAGTCAACTATGATATCCACATTGAACAACCAACGGACAAATTTTGAAAATGTGATATCAACAAGCACGACCAACGAAGGGTTTTTAACTTGATGATATCATCGAAAAGCCCGTCGGATAAATTTTGATTGGTTATAATCCAGTGCATTTATTCGCATTTCTCAGCCAATAGATGAAAGACATTGTTCTAACTTAATTATTCTACAAAACACTGAAACAAAGTATTATGCGATATACAAACCATCGATTATAAATCTTATTTAATCATATAGAAAAGCATAGAATTATTAGATGTTCTGCTCCTCGACTGTGATGAATTCAACTTCATCTAGATCTCCTGGCATAATCTTGGCAAAAATTTCACTAATTAGTTTCTGAAAAAGTGGTGCTTCTTCACCAATGTAATTGGATTGGGATAAGGACTTTTAAGCGTGTCTTCTTCCACTCTATTTGGTTTTTGTAGATCGGAGATTTGACCAATCACAATCGTTACAATTCTTGATTGGATAAAATTACATTCCCATACATATTTATCCGAACGTTATCCGGTTAAATGATCCTACAAGTTCTCATTGCTTTTGTATACAAATTTCATCCGACAACCAACAGAGAGAATTTCAACCACAAGAATCGCCGTTGGCTCTAAGGTTTCTCAACTTTAAAGACTCAGAATTGTTGAGGAAATTTTAGCTTTATTTCGTAGACCATATGAAGACTTTATCAATACACTACTTCGAAGTATTTTGTTACTAAAATACATCAGGTTAAGTTCTTCAGCGGCGAACATGTTCAGAAATGATTCGGAATATATCTGGCGTTTCTGACCATCAGAAATGACTTATGTTTTCAAACATATGATGCATTATGACCATTAATTTCAATTTACCTCTGGTTGAAGTGTATCAATCTTCATTGTTGGTGAAAAGAAGTGCAGGTAATGATAATAAGAATGCATACAGTATTTATATCATATTTATACTTTATTTGGATATATCGTATTGAATCGAATTGAATTATTCAGAAATCGTAATACATACATTTATATACCAATCGGTCCGACATATATTACTCTGTGTGGCAATACTGTGTACATTTCACTTATAATTTGTATTGATATTAATTACTTGCATAATATAATGTGTGCACTTTATTTCCATAATGAGGTATTGCAGTCCTTTTATCTCAATTGAAAGTTCTCAAACATCTACTTGTTAGAGTTAAATCAATATCTACAGAGGCTAATCTAATAAAACTTTGTGCTCCGATTAGATTGTGTTCCATCCAAAAAATTAGCAGTTGTATTTGCCATTCCCAATAGCTTTTCCATGACTTCTTCACGTGATGTCAAATCTTCATGAACTGGTGGCATTGGCGCTCGAGCCATTGGAGCATTTTGTAAACTTGTTTCGATGCTGGTTGCGACTACATTTGCAAATTTTTGTAGAATTGATGTAAGTGCAGCTGACATCGTTGGTGTTGTTGTAGAGAACGCAATATCGAGTGTTCCTACAATTTCACGACGTATGTACAACGGAAAGCTCCAAAAGGCTTGTACATCATACGCAAGTACAAATGGGTGATTGCGACAGCGAACATCAGCTTTTGTGTCGAACACAAGGACAGGTGCGTTTTCCAAGAGAACATAGCTTGAAAGTGATTCTTCTCGTGGCATACGAAGCATTGGACATCCAACCGTTGTGATTGTAGCAACTCGATTAGCACCAAGTAATTGGATAGCTCCAATTTCCCCACTCGCAACAGTTAGTGCTTGCTGAAGTAATTGAGCTAACCTTTCACAACTTTGCAAATGTGGCAATTGGAATTCCATTCGAAGCTCTTGAAGACATCGTAATCGTTGCTCTTCGTTTTTAGGAAATGGCACTTTAGGATAACGTCGCTTGCTTAATAAAGCACTTGCTGAAGTATGTCGTTTGACAGTAGCAAAGGTACGAGGCTCCTCAGGTATATCCAACGATTTTGATGGCGTTCGTGCACCCCGAACAGACTCGTTTGAAGGTTCCTTAACACTACAATCGACAGGGACTCTTGTTGGTTCGGTAACAAAACTTAAACAATTCCTGCAAACTGTTGCTCTCTTTGTATTTAATCGCGAACACGAACGACAAATTGAGCTACCACATCCATGGCAGTGATACTTCCAACGAAAGGCGTGAAAAGGCTTGATGCAGGTCACGCACTTAGACATCCAATTTGATTTTGACATATAGTCATCCAAAAGATGTACACTGTATGTGACCGTAAATCTCACTCTGATTCGGACCCCATATGCCACGACTTTTCGGTGGCTTCAAAGAGTCGCATTTGCATACACACAGTAAATTTTACCGAATTTTCTTATTGAGCAAAGAATTGAACTGTTTAAATATGTGTATATTTCATTATGAAAATTAAATCGATGGTGTTCTTTGTTGGCCAGTACGTTCTTGACCAACATACTCAATTCAAATGATGGCTGCGTTTCTTTCAGCTGGGATTCCACGATTCCAAAGCCAGGACAGGAGCAATTGATGGCTGCATCTGGAAATGTCCATCTTTTGACATGCGATAACTCATATTTACTTTTTCATATTTAACACAAGTGCAAACATGACAAATATATGTTTTGATATCACATGAGAACAAGAATAAATTAAATCAACAACAATTAGACGACTACTGTGGTGTAGAAAATACTTGGACGTAGTTAGAAGTGCGCCGTGATTGCGTTAATAAGGCCTCCATCGTCTCAAGAAGCGAACCTTCCGATTCGATTTTGGCTGGGGCTGTCTTTCTTCGTGGTCGAACTGTCCCAGTGGCATCTTTGCACGTATTTTGAATAAAGTTACTTGCTAGAGTTGCCAAGGTTGCTAGCTCTGTTAAAGTCTTTGGATTCACAGGAGTGGTCCATTCATTTGTACTAAACAGATCAAGAGTTCCAATGATTTGTGCACCGATAAAAATTGGCACACTAATGAAAGCCATTGCATGGTATTCTGCTGCGACAGGATGGGCACGAAAGCGTAAATCTTTTGACGTGTTTGGCACGACAAGGGTTGTCTCGGATGTGATTACATAACTTGACAAGGCTTCAAGTCGTGGCGTGCGTGTTGGTGGCATGTTAGGGGCAAAGCCAGACGCAACCACTTTATACGCATGTGTTTCATCGACTAAATGTATCACTGCCATACTTGCAGCTGTAGTCGTCAATGCTTTTTGCAAAAGCACAAGGACAGTCGTATCCTTCGCCAACGAACCGATATGCTCGTAAAAATGTAATCTCTCAACCACATGCAGTCGTGCAATTTCATTTTCAGGCACAGGAGCTTTTGGGTAAGGATTTCCCCAGTTAAAATCAAGCTCATCGGTGTCGATACTTGGTTGATTGGGTGTCGATATTTCTTGTAAATGTAATCCACCAGAATTTAAAAACGCAACGACATCTCTTGGTTCTTCAACGAGTTTTTTTTTCAAGAGCAACACTGGTTTACAACGTAAACAAATACGCCTTTCAGTACGTGGTTGATCTTTACGATTGATTAAAGTACTGGAGCAATGACGACAAACGACATCATGACAGGTCGGACATTGGTATCTTGTTGGGTGAAATAAATTAAAAGTTTGCATACATAAACCACAAGCTAAAGGAGTTGTCATTGTGTGCAGGAAGTAGCAAGTTGGTGAATGCACACAGTTCCCACACTACATTAGGTATACGGTGTTATAGCGGCTGACAAAATGTGTCTCCCACATTCAGTGTGCAGGTTGCCACATGGCAATTTGCCACGCCATAATCTTGATATTTGTATTTAATTCATTGCTTTTTGTAAAGCCCATCACTTGTGTAAATTGCCATCGAAAAATCACCAACATGACGTAAAAAATACTCGAAATATCTTTTTGTAATTGGTCTTGCGGGTGTACGTAGGACGCGAAATATCCTGCTGTGTAAACCAGTTGCAATAGCCGAAATTTAAGGACAGCAGGTGGATTTCAAAAAGATCTAGCTTAGATCTGATTGATAAGATGATACTATTTAGCAGCCATTTATCATGAGGATCGAAAGAGATAGGCCGTGCGTTCGGGAAATATCCTGGCGTCATATCAAAGATTGTATTCTAGACACTGGTTGTCGGTATAATAGGATGACTTTTGATTTGAATTGATTAAACTACTAACAATGTTGTTCATGCGACAGAATAACTGTACCTACAATGGGTGTTGTACGCGCATTGCAATGATGGCAAGACAAATTAACAAAAAAATTATCCTTTTCAATGGCAAGTAAAATATTCGATAATTCCATCATATTCAAATTCCATTGTATTCAACAGAAAACCACCCATCTCATGAACATTAAACTCACATGGCAATCAGCACCAAATAATCGATCAACCATATTTCTATTGATCAATTTCTTAAAAATCTTGAAATTTTGATCACTTTACGTGTTTTTATCAATTCCGTAGAGTAAGCAGTGTGTAGCATTTCAATTTGTCGAGACAACCAAACACATTTACCCGTCTCTAATCACTAATAAACAAATATCCATTCATACACATAACAAAAAATATTTTCACCTTTTTAACATCAACGTAAACTATTTGCAATCCCTCATAATCTAATAACCCTTTCATACCTCATCCTTCTATACAAAAAAACTTCTTTCTCCAATTCTTCTTTTCCTCATTCATTTCAACACAATCTCACTCATCTTCTCTTGTATCATACAACACTACATTATTCCTATCTAAATTACATCTAAATGTCAATACAATCCTTACTTTATATTCCATCAAATGTGTCAAAATGGCACATTACGGATATCATTATCCGGCACACCTATATACAAAAATCAAATGATTGCAATGATTGGTTTTAAGTGGCGTTCCATGTGAACCAATGAAAGAGCAAAGTTGATATTTGATGGTCACTTCGAAACACTTGAGGAAAAAGCAATGGGCAAGCGCACGAAAAAGGTTGGCATCTGCGGTAAATATGGCGTTCGTTATGGTTCGTCCCTCCGTAAAGTTGTAAAGAAGATTGAAGTCTCTCAACACGCCAAGTACAACTGCGTCTTCTGTGGCAAGGACAATGTCAAGCGTGAATGCACTGGCATTTGGAAGTGCAAGTCGTGCCACAAGGTTGTGGCTGGTGGTGCTTACTTGTTGAACACCCCTTCGGCTGCCACCGTTCGTTCGACTTTGGCTCGTCTTCGCAAGGCCCGTGAAGCCAACATTGAATAAATCAAGTATGGTTTAGCTTTTTAAGTGTAACGAGACCCATCCCTACCATGCTGGTCATAGTTTCTTATTGGTATTATCACACACGACTATTCATTTCTTATTCACTACTTATTGCTTACCATACAGGTATACAGGGAAAAATTTATTGTATAAAATCCATACAATCAATGGAGGAATGGATCAAAATTCAAATGGATTTATTAGTCTATTATGCAGCTACTTCTTGGAGGGATTCAATTGCAAATTTCAACATGTACACCCAATGCTTCACTTCATCTTCAGTGTTTACACCAACAACAAAAGTTCGTGGTGGTTGAGCTTCAGCAATGTTGTGTTGTGGAGATGTTGATGTCCTTGACCATTCTTGGACTTCAATTTGAAAACAAGCATACTTGACACCATCGTTAGGACATTCTGTGACTCTAGCACCAGTTAATTCAATTGTTGTATAACGTCCTGTCATGTTGTGATCACTTTGGAGTAAGAGCCGATTTGAGTGTAATAGAGCCATTCGCTTTTTCCATTCTGTTGCACCAAGGTTTAATGCACGCAATAAACTTGCTTGTTTCTTGACGTGAATTGTTCCAGCATATAATCGTGGATTTATTTCAATTTTGGATTTGTTTTGAAATTTTTCCAAGTATTGATGTCGAACTAATTTTTCTTGAGCTTGACGGTAATCAGCAAGTTTGAGATAGAGTTTATCAAGCTGAGGACTAAGCATTAACCCACGAAGGACGTCGCCCATGAAACCATGACAAAATTCATACTTTCGAAGGTGGTTTGTGACGGATTTGGTATTTAAACCACCAATAAAGACATCCGATGGACGAAGCATTAATAATCGTTCCAACTCATCGATATCACGTAGTAAATGATCATTCTTTACAGGGTAGATAGCTTGTAGTGTCTTTAAATCAAATGGGGGAACTAAAATGCTTGCAGTCTAGTCAAAAACTATAAGCTGACATGTATAGGGTGGGAAGCTTACTTTTAACAAAAGGCATTGAGGAACAGTAAGTTGATCAAGTAAAGTTGTCAGCACAGCTTTAATCAAACGTGGTGGAGTTAATGCCAACCGATATTTTAGTGGCGAAGTGCCTTTGGCTGGGGATGAAAATACCATTGAAAGAACTTTGCGATGATTTCTCTTGCCCTCAGGAAATGGACTATTTGACCCAGACGAACAATTTGACGCACTCACACTGCGCTCAATACTAGGTCTTCTGTTGCGAGTTATGGCATAGCATATTCGACAATGTCGTACTGGAGTGTCATTTTGACCACCTTGTAGCTTTCTACGAAGACTTAAGCTTAATGCATCGAAATAGGACTTACTTGTAGCATGCTCTTGGGGTACACCTACCACAAAACACAAAACCACACTGTTTGCATCGAAATCGATCAACAAGTTCGATATGGCATTCAAAACAATACATTGTGTTCTTTTTGTCAGCCCAAGCGATTTGTGCTACTGGAGAGCAGGATGCATTATGGTTCTGAATCCGCAGTGAATGCTGATCATGCATATCTTTCAAAATTTCACTTAAAAAGAGTGGATTGCCTTGAGCTCTTGATATGATCAAATTGGCTAACTCATTATCCAACACTTGAATTTGCAAAATGTGTTTGGTTAAAGCTTCAGTTTGCATTGGAGTTAGCCTTTCCATGACACAAGCTACTGTACTAGGCAATTTTTTTAATGCCCTATTTAAGTTTTAGGTTTTCAATGATTCAACTTTCTTACCGAAGTTGTTTTCGAAATGAGCTACTTGCAGTGTGTTGGGTTAATGCCAAACTAGGTGGTCGGGATACGACAATAACAACACAATTGGTAAAGTATTTGGCCAGTGAAATAGTCAAGATCCAGCTTTTTTCGTCCATGTACATTGCATTATCAAGGCAAAACACCATTGGATTTCGTCGACTAATTGCATGTAGTGCAGTGAGTAGTAAAATTCCAGCCATATCCAAAGCACAAGGTTGCCATGCACTATCCCGTTCCGATTCATCTTTAGCTTCTTCTAGCAACGAGACATCGGGGATAGTACTGCTTGAGACGTCACTTTCAAAAAGAGTTGAAAAAAATGAAGGGATATCAATGTCGTCATTATTGTCAGCATCTTCATTTTGTGGAAATGAAACATCCAAAATGGCATTTAGCTCATACATGTGACTGAGCAGTGTACGATTTGGTGCCATGCCTTCAGTAACACAATCCAATACAAAAGCCTGGAGATCTGGGCAGTGAGGTGGCATGCATTTAGCCAAGACGTCACTGAAAATTGCATAAGGTTTATCTCGCACAAATGGTGTAGCTGAGGCAATAACCACGGTGGCAGCTTGTGGTGGCAATGATGCAAGAGTTGATCGAACAAGTCTCGATTTTCCCAAACCAATGTCACCTTCGAGTAATAGAGCACCGGACACTGTAAAGGCTGAAATGCCATCTATCTTTTCAAGCATTTGATTCTGAATTGCAATAGCTGCTGGGCCTTCAGGAATTGATGGACGAACATCATCGGCAAGCCGACTTAACCGACGTTGAGCATGCTGAAGTTGGCATTTGTACATATCTTGCATCACATGAAGTTGAGTCACCGGGGCTGAAGATGTTTGAGAGCGTTTAGCTGTGATAATATGGGACATCAATGACATTCGCATGTATGGGCGATGGATTTTGATACTGTCATTTTTGCCTTTAACAAAAATTTCAATGGCAGCTTCAAAATGCAGAACGTCTTGTGCACAAACTTTGGTTCGGTCATCAGTAATAATTGATGAATCACCCTTTTCAACTTTGACTTTTTGCATTAGCCGAGCTGCAAGGTTTACAATATCCCCAAGAACAGTATATTCTCTTCGGTTGCCATGATGTCCAGCAATACCACAAAATGCTGTACCCGATGCAATGCCGACAGAAGCTACAATAAGAATTAACATCAATTTATAAACATCTAATAGACACACCTTTTAGTCCAAGAGGAGCAAGGGCAGCTCTGATAGCCAAAGCTGCTAGAATTCCCCGAACAGCATCGTTTTCATGACTTACTGGAGGTAAACCAAATACAGCAATCACAGTGCTACATAATTTGAGTCTTTATCTTTAAAAATTGCAATTACCTGCCCTTATCATCAACAAGAAATTTGTTAATTGTGCCTTCATAGCTGTAAATGCATTTCTGAACTGCTGCAAATGCAGTGTGAAGTGCATGAACGCTAGCAGTATCATGCATTTCAGCCAAATCATTTTCCCTACAATCATGATTAAATACCAATTCAAATATCATTCAGCGTACTGAAATCCCAAATTGATAAATAACACTGTCACTTCTCTGAGTTCCGAGCCCCAAGTTTCTTCATCAGCAACTAAATACGGCCACACAGCTCTAGAAACATACTGTCTCATGTGATTTTGTAATTGTAAATCATCTCTTGTAATTGATGTTCGTCGATTGCACACTTTTACAGGCTGTAGTACACTTTGAATTTGATAAAATCCATGAATTTTTTCTTGGGCTTCAAAATGACTAGATACAAGACTCCAGCATTCTTGTGAACAAATTACATCACCAGCAAGTGCATGATGTTCTGCAGTAAATGCTTGAATCAAAGCAGGTCCAACACCAACATATTCCATTCGAGGTGTAGCTCCATCCGATTCACCACCAAGGTGCACCACCGTAGCTCTTCCAACTCCAATACCAATTTTAATACTTAAGACGACATCTGGAGCTAATTGAGCTTGGTGTAATTTTTCCTGAATCCCAAGACCACATTGAATACATCGACGAATAAGTGCTTCAATTGTATCTTCTTTGTTTTCAGGCCAAAGTACAATCATGGCATCACCAGCAAATTTAAACACATCACCCCCTACACCATCATTATTAGTAGATCTACCAATACAAAAATATACCAGCTCCAGTAACAAAGCGAACAAGTTGTTGAAAATATGCATTTAAATGTTTACCAAGTGATTCTGCACCAAGTGAACCACCACGTACAGCCAACGATTCTGTCATTGCTGTAAATCCAGCAACATCAGCAAACATAGCAACCACTTTAACCGAGTGTGTAGCTGGTACCAAGAGTTCATCACGAGTTTCTAAATGCCTTCGTACGATAGTTGGTAGATATGCAGCAACTCGACTGTTGAGTGTCATGCTAAAGTGAAAATAGATCTCAACCGCTACACATCTCGTCGCTGTCCACCATGCTGACAACAAGTTTTACATTAAAGTTCACACATTAAGCTCTACATAGTTCTATTTAGTATTTCACTAGCTAATATACGTATCAAGGTTGTGAATTTCATATAATTTGACACTTTTATCATGATTAGAACGTTATCATGTCGATTTCTAACTTTTTGTTAGCTTGGATCATGTGTGTCAATAATGATTAGCATGTGGTCGGAAGCTTCGACGCTTTCTCACTTGAGAAATGGCGTGCTGTGACGATGAGTACCACATTGTTGGTGATGACCCAACGCTATCTGCTTGTTGTGCAAAAGACTTGAAAGAACGAAAACATTATGATAAAGTTATGGGCATTTTAACCAAAGAAGATGTAACTAGAAAGAGACTGGAACAACGGTATATCACAATTGAAAGTCATCAAGTATCAGAAAAACAAGTTGCTTTAACTTGTATGGATGAGAGTGAAGATGATGAATTTGACTATTTGATGGACGATGAAAGTTTTGTAAACAACTTGGAACAAGAAAGAAGAGCTGCATTGCTCAAGAAAATTACATTAAGAGAACAAGGACTTGGCATTGTATGGGGAGATAAAGAATTTGAATTGTATGTGCGAAATGTTCAAAGCCAAGATGCTACTATAATACAAACAGCTAAACACAATCGACCAGTTGTAATCGTAAAGAAACATTCCAGTGATGAGATTCATGCGCTTTTGTCTGAAGCTTTAGTTGCATGTGCTGAAAAATACTTGGGAACTTGCTTTTTTATCATCTCCAACAAAGAAATTTTATCAACTTTTCTTCGGAAAAATGTGTCAGGACCTGTGATTATGGCACTCAATGATCAAGGAGATTACATCGCACATAAAGCTCTTGATATGTTTCAAAATGAGGATTGGTAATGATGTATTCGAAGCTACATATATCTTATGTGATTTAGGGATGGTATGATTATGCCATGGCTTCAACAATGCAATGTATTGCAAGATACGTATGTGAATCGTATTGTGTCAAATAAAATTAAAAAAGATGAGGAAGAAGAGGAAGAAGAAGCTATAAGTGGATATGACTGTGGACATGATGGATGTCGTTTGAAATTTGGATATTATCATGAACATGTTGGCGCTTCCAAAGAAACTAAACAAGAAATTGCACAATGGCGACAATAGCTTTTATATTTGAATTTCTGCATTGATTTTTAAATACTTGATGTTATTTTCCAATTCCTCAATGTTGTAAGTTGGCACTTGAAATATCTTAATAAGATATGTTGATTACTTGAAGAAAATTGTGCGTTGATGTTCAGTTCTGTGCTTGCATACTCTATTAGTAGCCAAATACATCGATATACACTGCAAACATTCAAACCAGGCAAGAACCAGGTTTTTTAGTTCAATCACTATCCATTCATTAATTCAATGCTTTCACTATATGCATCTGATTTCAGTATGATATAATTTCTTGGTTTCGAACTCATACACACAAATTTTCGCTTTTTAAGTTGGGGAAAAGTAATTCTTGCTCATATTACTCCTGGAACAATTTTGAACATATTTTACAAACTGCAAAATTTATTTCTAATGTAGTAGATAAATCTTATGATCAGTACCATAGAGCTGAGAAAATACTAGATAGAAGTTTTATAGCATTACGAGAGCTTTAGTTTATATAAAGATTTCTAAATCTTTCACTCATTCTTGGTACCATTGGATATCAATCAAAATAGGTGTTGCAACATGACTAATCACCCAAGATTGTCATTGTAGCTATATTCGAGCTTTTAGTAGAGTTTCGTCTTACAAGTCTCTTTTTCACAGTCAAAAGCAAAAGAATGCAAATATTGTGGAGTTGAGTACTGGAACTCCCTTGCCTTTGTAAATAGAAAGAAAAGCTAAATGAAATTTCTTTCAACGTTAAACTCACTCAAGGCATTTTGCAATTCAGGTCTCAATTGCATGTACGAGCTAAAATCTCGGGTGTCAAGGGGTTTATGCGAATACGGCAATATGATGCCATAATATAACCAGTATTACTTGGCCCAATCTTTGCGATACCAGAAGTAACTTTGGCTCACATTTTTGACGTACTCGCTTTCTAAAGAATTCACGACTTGCTTTGCACTCGGATTGAATTTATTCGAACTCATGGTAATTGCAACCAGCCAAAGCAAATTCGTCGTTTTTGCCATTCACCACTTCTGTGAATTGCTGATGAAATCCATTGTGCTTCAGTAGCAATTTTTCATCTCCATAAGATACTGTAAAAGTGGTAAATTTCTACCTTGACACGCTAGAGGTAAAACTCCAAGTCCTGAGTTGTTGTGATGTAAAACTTTGCCTTTCAAGAGCAATTGGATGATTAAAAATGATTTTCACTGTATCAGGCTGAACTCCATTTTCACAAACATACAACATCTATAGCTGATGAAAACAAAAAATGGTTCAGGCTAATTTGCCTCATTCTTAAAAGGCCAAGACAAGCTCAATCAGAAATTATGATACTAAAACTAATTAGTAAACTTCACTACATCTAATTGTACAATTCATATCAGATTACGTACTACAGTATCCTCATTACGCATTAGTTAAAGTGACAACATCATTTGCAAAGTTATGCTATGAGACGATTTCTCATTACTTCGTCAACTTTATCTTCATAACAATAGCATTGTCTGATCACTTTGCACAATCTTCGATATAGCACTTTACTTATCCGGTCATAAAATGGTGCAATTTGGCTTTCGTCAGTAAAAGCAACATATATTTTGCACATATCATTCAACTCGCCTTTAGTTGCTTTCAAACCCAATTTTCTGCACGATTCAAGATCTGGACAAACTGCAATATAAATTGGAGGCTCAGTATCTCCCGCTGCTTTGACATCATCTGGATATAATATGTTATTCAATACTGCCATTTGCTCCATTTCAACAAAAAGAGAGTTGGCTGTAGTAATTTCAATATAAGCTACATTGCTTTTAAATGTCGAAGTAGATGATTCAAGTTTGGTAATACTGTCAATACCAGGGATAACATGGCTAATAGAAAACCAATACGTTGCCATATCATCGTCTTTCCAATCTTCCACAGCATCGAGATATGTTTTTAAATTTCCTTCGATAGTGCTATTACCTTTCTTCAAGGTGACTGAATGAAAATGTGATGAATAATCTCCCTCGTCGCTTGGTAGACCTACTGGGTATGGGGCTTCTTTTAATGGAAGCGTATTGTCCCAAGCAAGACAATGAATCCAATTTAAAATAGCACGTTTAGCCAACAAGTCATTGCCTTTTTTATGGGCCCAGTGGTAAATATGAGCTAGTGCATCAGATCGAGGAATTACGCTGAAATACATTACAGCATATTCACAGACAACGACTTTGATATCGAAAGACAAGATTAAGTGCCAATAGAAATATCAAAGTAGACATCCCAACACCAGGCGAACCCAATAAAATGTTTTCACTGTAGTAGACTTTTTTGTCATAGAAAAAATATTTTCAAGAATTATTGCCACAATAGTTTTATCTTCTTGATGCCAAAATATTCTCTTTTCTGAGCACGTGTCAAGGTCATTCATAAATTTCCAAACACAGGAAATATCGTGCACACCAACTTCCCACTCTACCATCAAAGAACATTCATCAAAACATTTATGTCTGTCCGGTACTTCAGGAATTGAAATACCGGATCAACTCCAAAGTCTCTAATAAAGGAGCTGAAAACTTTGAGGAAAGCAGTGTTGGCAACTAGAAGCTCAACAAAACCATGAGTTCTCCCTGGCTCCGAATCACAATCCTCTGGAAAAAAGTTTTTGAGATATGAATTAGTCAGCATTTTTTCAAATTGAATAGGAAAGCAATTATTTTTTAATATTGAGACTGTGTCATCAGTCGCAATCCATCGATTTGATTTAAAAGCCACGTATAATCTTAGAGCTTGACAATGCACTGTAGTCTTCATGATACGTTCAATCTCCTTTGCAGTTGCTTTTTGTAAATCATATACTATGCCATCGAGTGAAATATCGACAAAAATACCTCCCCCGATACAAACACACCACACTTTATCCTTATCATCTTTAGAAAAATGCACAAATTACCCGAAGAAAAGTGTAAATTATTGTTCAACTGATTTTGAAATTGAAGAATTTTTAATACAAATTAAAGTGGATATCAATTTCAATCAATATCAAAATTCATGAAAAAACTTTGAATAGTAATTTTGAAACTTGGCAGGAATTAGTGTAAGTTCACAGTCTGGATGCGTGGATTTAAAGTGAAATGAGATCATAGTCTCTTTCAATTTTGCAGACAAGATTCAAAGTTGTTTCTTCTGTGCCCAGTACTTATGTCAAAATGTAGACATGATTATTGAATCAATACTCGCTTCCCATTCCTATTGCGATATTGCTAAATCAAACAGTTTTTACTCATAAAACTTGTAATGCGCTAAATGGATTCAACGTAAACCCATTTCGTCTGGCGCTTTATTTAACCAAAAATGACATCAAATGGATTTGCTCCTCACTTGATGGAAGTTTAGTAAATACAATACCTCACTTTTCTAATTAGGAAGTGCCATATTGAATTTACCAAATTTGCATGACGTGATGAACAAATGCATAAGAAATCATTCTTGGCCAAATATAAGGTCAAACTGAACGGGTTCACGTTAAATCGTGGGTCAATTAATTAAAACGAGCTGATATGCTTTTTTTATTAAATAGCCATCACTTGAATTGACTCATGCATATAGATTTATGCCACCAAATCAAACAAAACCACTCGTCGCACAAATTTGAATATATATGTAGGCAACAATGGTGATGCAAATATCTGAATATTTCTTCATTAAGCACCATACAAATGTTCAAAACTAACCAGTCACAAAGTAAACAAAACCTATTCAAAAGTTTACTCTATTAGTAAATACTAATTAACAAATTAACACAATCAAAATGGAGACTTTCTCAAAAAAGCATTTCTTTGTCAACGCCAAAAAACGTAGCAAACAGCAGCCATGATGTGTTTCGAAGGATTGTTCATTTTGTAAACAAAACCATTCCTGAATCTTCTTCATGGTTCTTGATTCACTTGTGATTAAAGTTATGCCTCAAATTCTAGTCACATCTGCTGTCGTTGGAAGTACTAGCATGGCTATGAAGCGTCGAAATATAATCAATTCAAACAAACAACCAACACGCAGCTGGAAGGGAACGCGTTAGTCATATTAAAACTAAAATCTAATGCTTTTTTTTCTTTCCCATAACTCGACGTTGAGCAGCTTGAAATTCCTCTTCTGAGGGCTCAGGATTAGATTTCTTTTTTTGTTTTTTAGATTTGGGTTCATCAGCATATTTTGCTTCAAGATTAGACAATAATGATGCGAATCCTTGCTGTCTACGTAGTATGGGTTTTATGTAAAAGAAATGTGAATTAAAAGTACCTTTTGGCCAATGCTCCACCATCAGCTTTTCCTCGTATTTTTGCCATGAGTTCTTCAGCTGCTTTAGCTTCTGCTTCAGCTTTTTTGTTATTGCGCTTAGCTTTAGGTTTTTTCTTAAATGCAGGATACATAGGTACCTAGATATTTCTTAGATCTAGTTGAAAAAATTTCATACTTCTTCAGCATCAATAGCTCGTTGAATGATATCAGAAAACCTTTCAATATCATTTTCCGTAGATAGCATGATTACATCGAGAATACTTTGCATTTTTCCTTTGTATTTCTCGTAAGCTATAATACGAATAAGAGCAAAATCAAGTTTGAAAAAATACCTTTAAGTACATCTTGAGCTTCTTCTTCCGAGTCACGATAGCTCGTTTCAAAGTTTTCAATGTCTTTTACTGTCACTTTAGGGAATAAAGCACGCCAATATTCAAGCCTACACAGCATCAGCTTTAAGTTTACATTATTTTTTATACCAATCTTTGAATGATGCTGTTTCTGTGGCTTCAACCTCGAGTTCGCCAGTCTCATCATACACAGCACGCAGATCAGGATTGCTCAATGACGAATGAATTGTACAAAGCAATTGAAACTTTGTTGTAGCCTCTGGATCATCAGGATTTTTGTCAGGATGCTACCAAAAAAAATATATGAATAAAACTCGCAAATTCTCTTTACGTACAAACTTTAACGCCGTCTTTCTGTAGGCTGTCTTAAGTTCACTTGCTGTACACGTCTTCTTTACGCCCAGGATCGCGTACAAGTCCCGTTCGCCAAAGTGTTGTTCAATCTTTTCCATCGTAGTGGTCATTTTCAACCTCAAAATCCAAATATATATGGGGTGATAACCGCATGGCGCACGATCACTCATCCGTGCGGGACAACGGTGAAGGCTACGGTGTTGACGCCTTGACTAGAGACGATCATTGATGTCTACTAAAGCTCTGCAAAGTTTGGTTTGCCAAATCAATCGGGAAGGCGTTCATCTCGAGCGTCAAAGTTGATCCATGAAACATATTCGATTCCATTTCCATGGATACTGATACCAAATAACTGTCAAAGTGCAAAGTGATTACTTTGTAGCAATAAAAAAAAGTAATCATTCGATCAAAAAAAAGTTAATTAGATTATATACACGTAAACTACTATAGAATTGAGCCTGAATCAATATCTTCTCGGCACAATGGGCATGTTTTCTTTGTTACTAGCCATGCTACAACACAATCACGATGGTAAATATGTGAGCAAGTCAATTGTACAATAGCTTCTCCTTGAGTTTCAGCAAAGGTTGAAAGACAAATTGAACAAGTTTCCGCTGCGGCAATTTCCGATTGATTATCGAGCGAATGGCTAAGCATACGTTGCATAGCATATATATCAAGCATATCCTTGGGAACTTCAAGAAATCGTTGTAAAATTGCATGAAATTCAAGAAACGTGGATGGTAAAGCTTCATCCAATTTAATTTTTTCATAAGCATAATAAAAACATTCTGCATGGACCACCATGAGTTTTCTTAAAAAGAATTCCAAACCACGCATTCGTTCTTTAACAATAAACGTATTATCACCATTGTATGTTTTTTTAGGAAATGATAAACTCATAATACTTCGTAATAACGATGTCAATGGATCATGTTTCATTCGTAATTCACAATGAACCCATAAATCATCAATTTGTTTACGAAAAGCATGATATTCTGAATATCGCTTTTTCACAATCCACCATCGACGAGTTATAGGACAATAAGCAGTCATTGTATATACCGTAAACATACTGCATTCATCCGAAACTTGTTTGGCACTTGGATGAATTTGAGCTTCATCCAAAAAAGCACATTCATCATCCGTTAAAGATAATCTTCTTTCACGATCTTTACGACAAACTGCATTATGTAAATGAACAAATTGATGCTCTAAACATTGTTGGACAACTTGAGTTAATGCAGGCATTTTCGGAAATGACACAAGATACAAATTCAAATTTACATTAAGAATATGTTCACTATTTCAACCAATCAAAATCGTGTAATCTGATGACAAATCATCTGAGTGGTTGATATATTGAAAAATACATCGAAATTTCTGGATTTTAACCAATGAAATTTGTGGATACAAAGAATTGAAAAGGTATTTGTTTAGATATGAGGAAAAGCTAGGAAACAAAGGAATGAAAAGAGCTGCTTTTATCTGATGCAAATAGCTATTAAAGTGGGATTTAAGCAACTGCTCATTGCGTTTCTTCAACTTCATACTTTTCTCTCTACATGGAAACTTCACCTCGGATCATTTTTCACTAACATCTGGAGTCATTATTATGTTGATGCTATTTACAATAAATAGCCTGAAGAAAAGGGATTTCGACAGAGTGGACAATCAGCTTTAAGAATGAGCCATTGAGAGATACAATTAAGGTGGTATTCATGCCGACATGGTAAAATTTGAATTGTTGTATTGACACGAGTTCGTTCGAAACAAATTGAACAAAGATCACATTGAGATGGCTCAAGAACAGTTAAGAGCTCACTGCGATACAAACGAAGCTCGAGGAAGTTGTCAATTAAATCGCGTAAATACATAGTGACATGTAAGCAATGTTGACGAAAATCAAGCAATTGACATGTAAAACGTTTTAGCAATCGCATCCTTTCAATAATGATTTTACGTGTGTCACGGGTAAATCGTTTACGAGGAAATGGGACGCGTAAGAGAGGACTGAGCCCTTGAAACGAAATGGATTTAAGCTTTTGATGGAGTGTATGAAAGTCGGAATATCTTCGTTTAATTAATTTCCATTCTCTTGTCATTGCACAAGTCACACTCACATGATATAATGTATACCCGACTTCAATTGTAGCGGTAATTCCAACGCGGTAAAGATTATGCGAAGCATTTGAACAACTTGAAAGCTTGTTTTGTCTCTGCTCGTAAGCCATAGCTCCACTTCTAAACTGTGACAAAGCGATCTTTCAAAATCTTGATTGCAGTGGGACAATTGGAATCGCTCTTTTCTCGCAAGAAAATCATTTCTTCAACAGATCACGTAGTTTACCTCATTCGATAGATCATAAAAGAGTTAAGCTATGCCAATTTTGCCATCTGCAGCATATTATCATCCCCAACACTCGAAAAAACGAGTACTATAAGCTTCTTCAATGCATATCACCACCAAATCTTCATGAAACGAGCTATGGCCTTTACCACCTTCTATAAATGCATCAACGAACCCATTCATGTGCTTTAAGCAGCTTAAAAAGCACAGCATCACCGTCCCGAAATTGTTTTCGAGCGATTTCTCAGATTCCAGAGAGATTCAAACAGCTCCAAAGAACTTAACCAATGCATCTCAACACCATTGAGTCCTCTGCAATTGCTCTGCAAGCCTCGTTGCCTATAGCTTGAGCTAATGCCTCTGCCAGAACCAATCCGTCGTTCGATTGCGATCGGCATTACGTAACGCGGGAGCCAGTCAAAGGACGATGGACGCCACGGAGGATACCCCGCCTCCATTGCATTATGTAAAGCCCCATGGAGGTGATCAAAGAAAGAGTACTACTAAGAATCACGATAGCAATAATGTTATGCCGCCGGGCTTGAACGATCGACGAGTGCATGGACCTCGAACAGCAATGAGAAATTCGTATTATGCAGGCAAACTCGCATCTATCTCGATTCTATCGTGTGCTTTGGGCATAGCAGGCCTTGCAGCTTCCCAATCTCAACGCATTATTGTCGAAGATTGGATTCATGGCTCAATGGCAAACTTGACCACAGCTAGTGAGACGTGCAAAGCAATTTTACCAGTGTTATCATCGATTTCTATTGTAAATTTTACACTAGCATTCCCTGCAATGGGCT
>JNBS01000487.1:0-18358 GCA_002081575.1 Thraustotheca clavata | reverse complement strand
TGGAGCTTTGAAGCAGCATCTCAACCAGAACCGCAACAGGGCTTTGAATTTGCTTCTGTGGATGCAGCTTTTACTCCTCGCAATGAATCCTCAGAGGCTTTGGCAGGATTATTAGGCGTCAAATTGAGCGAAAAACCCATGATCCCCATGAGTATCGGAGGTCCACCAAAAGCTGCTGCTGGCCGTGGCTCACGATTTTCTTTTGCTAACAAGTCGGAACCTGGAGCTCCTCCTGCTGAATATAGTCCTTTTGGCTTTGAAAATCCTCCTCCACCAGGTCCTTTTGGCTTTCATCAACCTCATCCAGCTGAGCCTCAATATGCTCGCAATGGAATGCCTCCACCTACTGCCGACTCTGCTTCTGGGCTTGCCTTCTTACAGCAAATGTTGCCAAATGTAAACATTAGCTACAGTCGTAATCCTGCCCCTGAAGGGTATTCCCCATTTGGATTTGAAGCCAAGCAACAACAACCACCTATGGGCAATGCATGGAACCAGGATTTACGTTCACAAGCAGACTCAACTCCATTTTGGTCATCTCAACCCCGCTTTGAGGCCCCAAATGGCTTTCATGATCCAGCGATTGTCAACCAAGGCGCACCTTACACATATTACAGAGAAGAACAAGAGCGAAGCAAGATGCAATTTGCTTATCGAAGCTAAGGCACCTCATCTACATTGTACACAGCAAGGACGTATTTCCCTTGGACTACTATCGGGCGAGTAGAACTAAAGGACAACGAATCCCAGCACCACTTCTACACAAATTATTGTCGTATATTAATGTGTCATTTTCGTAAATAAGTTCTCTAGAGGCTCCAAGCCAAATACACCACACGTAGGGCAATACACATAACTCCAAGTAGTAGTAAACGTCGCACAATATGATGAAGCAGTTCGAGAGACACTGTTGCAAGCAATGTAGCGATCAATTGAACACTTTTAGCCACGAAAACTTCACTTGACATGCTTACACGTGAATAAGCAGGAATTAATCGCAGCAAACGCGATCGAGGGACATCGTCGTCTTCAATATCAACTTCGTAGATCGTCCCAAGACGATTGGGATCGTAATAGCGTGTACTCATGCGTGAGAAATTGGGAATGGATGACAAGATTCTACTCCATCACGTGACTTTACGACTCTTGAAGAGACTTGCAGAATGAACTTCATCACGTCACCACGTGGCAACTTATGACGACCAATCAAAATATAGATTATGCGATGAGACAGCCAATGAGAGTGTAGGTAGTTACTTTTTTAACAAATCGAAATCAATAGTGGTTACAAAATCGACCAATCAGATTTGATTGTAACGGATATGGTTGAAGACGAACTCTATCCATCATTCGTGCCGCGATGGACGGTGATTGCAGCAATAGATGAAGCTTTAGAGGAAAAAATAGTATGTGAAGAGTGTACAAAGAGAGATGCTTGTTTTTATTGTGAAGATTGTAAGCAATCGATGTGTTTTAATTGCACAGATGCGATACATATTGTACTTTATCTAATAGTAAGATCTTATTGTACAAGTAGATTGCTACGATGGCTGTACATGTAATTCGACCACTTCAACGTGGAGATGTTGGATATTGTGCTGTGCCACGAACTGATTTAGGTCAAGTTGCAACTCGTGTACCACCTGCAGCATTGTTAATTCTTAATCCTCATGGATTTTTGTATGGACAACGAGTATGTTTTAGAGATCAAGATATTGGACGTGGTCTTTTATTTGGTCTTGCTATTACAAAGCAAAATGATCAACCAAGAATGGGATCAGGAAATGCGCAATATGTTCGGGTTTTGTGGATGAGAGGTGTGTATCCTTTGCCAAATCAAACGTATATGGCAGCACTTACCTTTAGTTCAAATCACTGGCCTATTCGAATTGAAGCATTTGTTAGTATCTACCATGCATTTCGAGCTACGGTACTTGGAGAAAAGATCCTACGAGGGCTTTGGAGACGTGAAAAGTATGCTGGTCGACTTCGAAAACTACGAGATCAAAAGGCATTTCCATCGGAAGAAATACTTCAGGAAGCATTAATACAAATTGAAAAGGGAATGGTGACGGCTACTGCTCAGTTTATGATTGATGAGCACTTTCTTGCATCAATCGTCACTGGGCCACTGCGTACTGAAGGCGATGAAGCTGAACCTGAAAGTGATGCGCCATATCCACCATGGACTCGAGTGAGACTTGTTTTGTGCCCTGCAGATGCACTTTTATACCCAAAAGATGTTGCAGCAAAGCAATTGACAAATGTTGTGCATCACATGGTTGATTTGTATATTGGTTATGCTTGGAAACGATGGTGTCAATGGGTTGATTATGTAAGACAATACATGAGACCGCATTTAATCGCAATTTGTAGTGCAAGGAACAAGATCATCTAGCATTTCTCAATAAAAAAGCAATTGTCATACAGCAATGGTTTTGTTATCTCCGTGAAAAAGCAATAGAAGCCCACAATAGCCTTCGTCGTGCAAGGTGCAATTACATAATCTTGTGTAATCCATGAATTACAATAGTGGAATGAACGCGATGGATGTCATGCAAGTTTTTCGCCTGCGACAAAAATCTATTGCAATGATGGAAAGTATTTGGCACAAAACTTTGCTGCGTCTAAAGAAACGAGGGATGAGCTCGTGGTCTCAAGCCATAAAGAGATTAGCAGTACTTTATTCACTTTAAGCATATCATAAATTAGTGACTGTAGGCAACGAATCACATTGAAAATATTTCTTCAGTACCATGGCACCCTGCACTTGGTATTAAACTTCTCAAGCTGCCCAAAGTCCATGCATATATGAAGACCGATGGTAGTTTGGGTGTTGAAGATATTACGAAGTACAAACAATTTCGTCTCAATCACTCAGGTCCTACTGCTTGCTCATATTGGATTGTCCGAGGTTCTCATTTAATCCTATTCATTTATCCATTGTATGAATAGAGCGTGTTCTTGTTGGTCAATATCCTTTTGGAGCAGCATTTCCAGAAAAGAAGAGAAAACAAACAGATAAACAACGCATTGCTCCTCGATCGGATAGTATTAGTTGTATTTTACTTGAACAAATTGGGTCATTTGTATGCTTAATGGATCGCATTGAACTATCCAATTTTGAAGCAAGTCTTGACGCTGAAGAAAGAGATGGTTTTGAAGTCCTCCTTCGTCAGCGTCATGCAAAACTTACAGCTGAGCTTGAAAAAGCTGTAATTGCAGCTCAGAAATATGTCAATAGCGCAGCTAAAACTTTACTTCAGGTACATTTCACTAATAAAGTTAATTCAACTACAATAGGCCAACCAAGACGCTAATACCGAAGATTTTGTTCGTGATTTATTAACGAAAAAGAAAGCTGCAGCAGAATCCAATTTGGCCACAGCATTAGAAAATCAACGAAAGCTCCAGCCATTGCAAGTCATATATGCTCCAATTGAAAAAAATGAATCTTCATCGGAATCCAATTTGCTACAAATACTAAATACTCTTGAAGATCGACTTCGAAGTCTTTACAGCTTATCTACTACAACTCTAACAATTCTCTAGATGGTGAAAATCTTTATCTTTTCAGCCATCAAGGTCGTGGAAGAGCTGGAATGTTGGCAGCATTATTATTAGGTCGTTTATATGGTCTCACGGCGCAACAAGCTCTTGAACGTACTCAACGTTGTCATGATTGTCAAAGAAGATATGCCAATTTGCCATCAACAAGGTTAATTTCAGCCCCCGAAGCTCTCGGTCAAATTCGCATGGTGCACCAGATTTTAAGCATGACAGAAACCATTTATGAGCCTTTGATGACAACCGATGGGGATGAGTACATTGTTGTTCGACACCAACGTCGTGGTGTGGCTGTGCAAACGTTTGCTAATACCAAAGGCTTCATGGTGGATGAATTTCCATCTAGTTCACAAATGGCAACGGACCATGCTGAAATTCTCAAGGCTAATCGTATTGCTTTAAAAGAAAAACGAGCTTTACAGCTACGTACTCGTCGAGCTATGGAAGGTGTTGAGCGAGTGACAATGGCAATGGAGGAAGAATGGAGTCGTAATGAATTGCCAACATGGAATGAAATTCTTGAAATGCGAGCTCAAGATGTCGAATGTAAATTACGTTGGTATCTCATTCAATTATTTCTTGAACAAAGCAAAATGGCAGAGGAAGATATTCGTATCAAATGGGAGTGTGATAGATACCTCGATGAGATGCGAGACATGGCTAAAGAAGACATACGAATTGAGATTCATCGGTCCGACGTCGAAGATGTGCACAGAAATGATATGAATAGAAGATGAATTAACAATTGAGAATCTACTGGAAATCAAGGGCACTGTCGATGACATCGACATGGGATTGATCAGGGAATTTGATGAGGGAAATACCACAGAGGCGTTGGACGACACGCATGACTTGGCACGAATAGCCAAATTCATTGTCATACCAGACGTACAAGACAACTTTGTTGCCCTTGACAATGGTAGCTTGACCATCAACAATACCAGCAGCACGGTAGCCAACAAAGTCAGAAGAAGCAGCTTCATTTGATTGAATGTAGTCAATTTGGTGTTGCAATGGCGAGTTGAGGCTGAGTTTAGCACAGTACGAATTGATGTCTTTGGCAGTCAAATCGTTGGTCTTCAAGTGAAGTGTCATAATAGCCAAACTCACATCAGGAGTAGGTACACGAATCGAGTTGGCAGTGAAGCGACCAGCAAGATGAGGAAGACACTTTTCAACAGCACGCCCAGCACCAGTCTCAGTGATAACCATGTTCATGACAGCAGAGCGACCACGACGTTCTTTAGGATGATAATTATCAATCAAGTTTTGATCGTTGGTAAACGAATGCACTGTTTCAATATGACCTTCTTGGATGCCATACTTGTTGTCAAAAGCAAACAAAAGAGGAGCAATAGCATTAGTTGTGCACGAAGCACACGAGTAAATATGAGTGTTTGGTTCAATGACATTTTCATTGACACCAGCCACAACAGTCTTAACATTACCCTTTGGTGGGGCAGTCAAGACAACTTTAGCAACACCAGGAGACTTTAAGTGACGAGAAAGACCTTCTTCATCACGCCAAATACCAGTGTTATCAATGACAACAGCATTGGAAATACCATACTTGGTGTAGTCACATTTATCAGGACCATCCGAGTAAATAACTTGAATTACATTACCATTGGCAATGAAAGCATTGGCTTCTTCATTAAAAGTAATTGTACCATGGAAAGCACCATGAACCGAATCACGACGAAGAAGAGATGCACGCTTTTGCAAATCTTCCTTGGAACCTTTACGAACAACAATACCACGAAGCATCATTTTAGCACCAGATCCACTCTTTTCAATTAAAAGACGAGCAAGCAAACGACCAATACGTCCAAAACCATACAAGACAACGTCTGTAGGCTTTTCCAAAGTCAATGGTTTGCGTGGAGATACTTGACGAAGGATAAGAGATCGCAATACACGAGTAATATCATCACGAGTTGGCGATTTGCTCTTAACTTCGCCACAGACAAGCAAATAAGTTCGTCCAAGATCCAAACGCATAGCGTTGAGTTTGTTAAGTTCTTCAACAACTTGCAAGACTGGTAAAGTATCAGTAGGATGCATTTCCTTGCCAATGTGTTTGCACACAAACGAATGAGCTTTGATGATATCAATCGAGTTTTGATGGACAAGTCCCTTGCCAAACAACGTCACAACAACATTATTACGGCGGTACAAGTTGCCAATGATAGGAATCATCAAGTCACTAGCTTCTTCTTGATGGTTCCATGTCGTGATTTCATCAAGACACAATGAACTCAATGCATCAGCACCCAAGGTAGACATTTGTTCAGATGATAGCAAATTGGAAAATGATCAAATGATCCAATCATCCATTTTTATGCACCCCACCCCTCTCTAGTCAGAAATTCCATGACCCCCTACCCACCCTCAGCAATCTACTCGACATCTCCAATCACTACGAATGTGATTGGTTCAAAACACTAAAAAAATGGATAAAGACAAGGCGTGACAAGAATGACGTCATCATTAGAGGGGGGGTCCAAGTGTTTATGTTGACGAAACCCACGTCAAGCAATAGATGGAAGGACTTCCTTTCGATCTTCATATATTGTCATGTGGGTTCGCTCCACATTGGGAGTAAAGCTTGGAATGAAGTGAAATGATGTGACGATCTGATCCAGTCTTACTTTGGGTGAACTTTTCTTTACGGACGGGGGGGATTATTGGAATTGCCGTCATAGTCAACGGGTTGTTTGTTGTGTTGAATAGTTCAACTATCTGGAATCTGAAACTCCTCGAATCTGGATCTGGAATCTGGATGAAACCACATATGAAATGTGGCAAGAGTCTGGTAAAATCAATATTTTACTAGATATTTGTATGAAAGGAAATTAGGATTTGGAGTGACTGGTTGTGTGGCTTCAGAGTAGAATGGCCCACGGACATCACGACGACGAAGGTAATATGCAATCCTCTATCTTCTCACTTAATGCGCGTTAGTATCTACGATTGCTACACGTCAAGCAATGCACGAGCACCGTGTGCCTCTTGCTTACCGTGATCAGTGTGCAGGAATCCTCGTTCCTCTGAATGAATGCCGTCGTGACACTGGTTTCAAGCCATGGCAATGCCAAGATTTGCGCCATGCTTATGAAAAGTGCCAATATGATGAGTATGTAGCATGAAAGAATTGTAGATATTGATGGATTGAGTGTAGATGGAAGAAGCGTTGCAAGATCTTGAAGGAAGAAAAGAAGGCTGCTCAATAAACGAGAGATGTCTATGTTTGTGCTCAATAAACACATTTTTCTTTTCTTGGTGAACTCATGAATATTCTGATATTATTATATGTGCTATTAACTACTCCTAGACCATTTCCTGAACATGAACACGTTCGTAGGGATGAGTATCAATAAGAATTTTTCGAGGTGGTGTCATGCCCATTCGTTTGAGTGAAGCTTTTTCATCCAAAGTAGACCACATTGGAGGTCGATAAAGCTTTAAATGAAGGGATGAGGTGATGACAGAAATGGAGGACAATGCCATCATAATACCTGCGCAAGCAGGAGGAAGAGGATGATGAAAGAATCGGAGGAACATCCCAGCAGCAAGAGGAATTGACACAAAGTTGTAAATGACCGACACAAACAAATTGAACTTGATACGCCAAAAGGTTTTACGAGAGAGATCCAATGCAGTCACTACATCTCGTAAATTGGACTTGATCAATACCATATCTGCTTGGGCCAAAGCAATTTCTGTTCCAGCTCCAATTGCCAGGCCAACGTCTGCTTGAGCTAACGCTGGTGCATCATTGATACCATCACCAACCATTGCTACCACCCGCTTTTTGTTTGTAAGAGGATTGGTTTGACTTTGAATACGTTTGATTTGCTCTACTTTTTGTCCTGGAAGTGCAATGGCTTTAACATGAGTGATGCCTAACGTGGTTGCTACTGCAGTAGCTGTTCGTAGATTGTCCCCAGTCACAAGCCAAATTTCATAACCCATATTGCGCAAGATTCTCATTGTTTCAATAGCTTCAGGACGTGCAACATCAGCTAAAGCAATTGTACCAGAGAAGACACCATCCAATGCAACGCACACAACAGTTTTTCCATCCTGTTCAAGCTTGTGCATGTCAATTTCCATAGCATGGGTCATTTGAATATCTCGTTCAGCCATCCATTCAGGATTGCCAATTGCCACTTCAATCAATATATATGGAGATGCCATTGAGGGTACTTTGGCAAGAATACCACGTCCAGGAACCACGTGAATATCTTTTGGTTCAGCTAATGTCATCTTGTGTTGCTCCACAGCTTCCACTACAATGGCTTTGCCAAGAACATGCTCACTCTGGGTTTCAACACAAGCAGCATAATAAAGGATATCGGTAGCTGCTCGGATGCTTTCTTTGGGAACAGTGACATCGGTGACAACAGGACGACCTTCAGTGAGAGTACCAGTTTTATCAAACACAATTGTATCAACAGCATGGGCAGTCTCCAATGCACGTCCACCTTTGATCAAGACACCATATTTTGACCCAACACCAGTGCCAACAGAGACAGCAGTAGGAGTAGCTAGACCCAGAGCACAAGGGCAAGAGATGACCACAGTGGAAATGGCAAAGAGAATAGAAATGAATAAATCATCTTCATGGCCTGCTGGTAACATTAATGATTCGCGATCAGTAGCAGCAACCCAGCCCATGGAAAGAAATCCAAACCAGCCAAAAAATGTAATGATCGAAATGCAAATGACAGTCGGTGCAAACCGTGAAGCAAACTTATCAGCAACAGTTTGAATAGGTGCTTTATCCATCTGAGCATTTTCAATCAAAGCACAAATCTGGGAAAGAGTATTTTGACCACCAACACATTTGCTTTCCATAATCATGACTCCGTTTTGGTTGATAGTTGAGCCGAATACATTATCACCTTTGGCTTTGGCTACAGGCATGCTTTCCCCAGTGATCATAGATTCATCACAAAAGCCATGGCCTTCACGAATGATCCCATCAGTTGGTACTCTTGATCCAGGAGTTAAACGAAGCAAATCTCCACGTTGTACAAGCTCAATTGGAATTTTACGATCTCCATTAGGCTCGATCAGAACAGCATACTTTGCTTGAAGACTTAAAAGTGTGCTAAGCGACGTTGCTGTATCCTTTTTAGCGCGTGACTCGAGGAATTTACCAATTGTAATAAATGAAATAAGCATTGTGGATGATTCAAAGAAATAGTGCCCATGGTAATTGGAAAAGATAGCACATCCGATCATTGATACAAAGCTATAAAGATAAGAAGCAGTCGTTCCGACAACAATCAAGAAATCCATTCCCATCATGCCATGCTGGAGACCTTTGTATGCTGCCACATAAAACCGAGCTCCAATACCAAATTGAACAGGTGTGGCCAAGAGAAACATAATAAGACACATTCTAGTAAGCCCATTGACTACATTAACCATGAGCCAATGTTGGCATGCTGGGATATTGCTCAGGACCATGTGAATTAACATTGCTGGGCCAGAAAAGATAAGGCAAATCAATAAAAGACGAAGCCATTTTTGGTCTTCACTCATGCCACTAGTAGCATCAGTCTTGGTTGAAATATGTGCTGAAAATCCCATTTTTGTTAATTCATCAAGCACTGTGCGTGGACCCGTAATTGCCATTTGCTGTATATGAACAGTAAAAAGTTGCTTCTCAACGTCTACACTAGCTTGAACGACTCCAGGAAGGGATTTAATACAAGTTTCCACTTTATGAACATTCGAAGTACTTGTAATTCCTGTTAAAGAGTATTTAAACTCCATGGAATCATCGTCCGAGTCCAATGTATTGATATAAGTTGGTGTGTAGCCTGCTTTTTGAATAAAGTTGCAAATAACATCTTTTTCATTCGATATGATGCTTCGATCAAAGACGACTTCCGCTTTAGCACTGATAAGGCCAACACGAATATCAATAATACCAGCTTCACCACGTAAGGCTTCTTCAATACCTTTCACACAAGCAGCACAACTCATTCCCTCAATTGAAAAGAATGCACGTGGATGTGATGAATCTGCAATTTCTACAGCTAATTCTTCTCCATTATCAACTTGTGCTTTAGTTTTTGCAGCTAATTGTCTTCTGCATCGTTCACCATGATTGTATACATAAGCATCAAAGCCAACACATTGAACTTCATCAATAAGATCTTGTACAGTAATATGTTGGACATGATCTGGAAATATCGTGATTGTTGCCATAGCTTTTTCATAATTAACAATAGCACTTTCAACACCAATGACTCCATTCAATGCATTTTGAACCGTCGTGCCACAATTTTTCATACACATCATTCCATCAATTCCAAGTCGTATTATATTAGGTGGAGGATCCAAATCATCTCGAATTGCAGCTTCAAATCCGACCATATCAAGCATTTCAATTAATTCGTTCGGATCAACCTCCGATTCAATCGTAACAGAAGCAATATGTTCAGGATAGTTCACTACAGCTTCCAGAACACCATCCATACTACGTAGAGCGTTCTGTACCGTATTTCCACAGTTCTTCATACACATCATCCCTTCAATCTCAAGTACGAAGGCCTTGGACAAGAGCATTTCCTGATCCATTTCGGTGGATTCGGTCCAATTACCAAATGTGATGTAAAGATAACATGTTGGACCATTAAAATATTCAATACAAAAATTCAAATTAAATTTAAAAGTAGCTATTTTATTTTCGAACGTCCAAAATTCCATCAGTTATATACAAACTTTCATATAATTTATCCAATGTGAAACATGTTTATTTAACGCACTTGAACAAGCCATCATCTATAACGTTTAAACACATTTTTTTGTAGTTTACATATGGTTTCTCAATAACGTTAAACCAATAAACGTTGAAAGATAAAAATTACTTACAAAAAGGCAACATGCTTCCACGTGCTCTTTTGACATCGATTTGTCAATTCATTTTGTGACATGAAAATGTGCTATCAACTTACTGAAGACTGTTTAGAGCTAGAGAAGATCATTATATTTCAAAATGAAAGAAATTTTGTCTAATGTAAAAGTTTAAAGGAATATATTGATGGGGATTGTAATGAATTTATTCATAAAATGTTAATTTGTTGAAAATAAATTTGATTTTTTTATGTATCAATGGTACATATTATACTACAAATTAGTGATGTAAATCCGACATATATGTGCCATGAGAGCTTAAAGATTCACTTAGTTTGTTTTCTTCATCACAAAATTGAGCTAAAAGACGAAGACGAGTAGAAGCCCATCGTGCACGATCTTGACGTTCAGATTCGAGTTGATCTAGGATATTTTGTGCTTGTTGTTTAATTGTTGAAATTTACCTTGTAAGGAATTAATCTTTGTCATTAATACTTTTCGTTCATTAACAACTTCCTACAAGTATTGTTGAAAAAAGATATGAAAAATTACATTAATACGTGAAGATTGGACTCTAACCCTGCAATTGTTATTTGAAATGTTTTTTCACGTTTTCGTAGTTCATTGTTTATCTATGAAAACTTAAGACATTTTTACTTGAAAATATTTACCTCATCCAAATGAAATCGATGGCGTTCACGTACAGCCATATCTCTTTGATTTGCAGCAGATCTTATGACGAGATATAGAATGTCATATATCAGATATTAACTTACAAACGTTCACTTTCAGCTAATGCTTCTTCCAACTCAAAAATTTGTGTAGTTTTCTCTTCAATTTGCTTTTCTAAATCCTGTATCTGGCACATGAGTAAATATATCAGACCATTTTATAATACCTCTCTCACTTTAGATAGAGTTTGTCCTTCATGTCTAGTTTCCAATTCCAAAATCTTGAGTTTTTGCTCTAAAGCTTGATTACTAGCTTCTAAATCTGACTGAGCCTTTGCTTGAGAATTTTTACGCTTAACAAATTCTGTCATCCTTTCCTAGTTTATTCTATTTGTATTATTTCATATAAATTCATCTTACCTCAGACTCACAAATGACACGATCACATTCATGAATCATTGCAGTTTGTTTTGTAGTTGTATCCACCAACGTAGCAATCTAATTACAATTAGAATAAAAGACAAAGTTTTACTTACTTTTTGCTCTAATTCAAACTTTTCACTTTCATGTTTCTTTTTTGAATTTTCAAATGCTAATGTATCTGTCATAGATTTCTTTTCTAATTCATAAATGCTCATTTCAAGTCGTTCAATTTTCTTTTCAAGTTTTAGTTGAGATCTTTCCTATATCATATTTAGTACAATCAATGTTTAATTGTACTACATGCATGCATTTCATTTCATCCATGAGCTCTTGTTGTTGCTGAATTTTCGCTTCTCGATCCATAATGTCATCTTCATAAGCTATAAGTTTAGCTTCATACGTTTTTGTAGTCTCATCAATCATGTGCTGAAGATTATCTGTAGCTTGAGTCCATCTTTTTTCTAAAGAAGCTCGTTTTTCATTTGCATCAGCTAGTGCTTGTCTTTTTTCACGATAAGCTCCTTCGAGACGTTCAAACTTTGATTCAAGTGAGGCTAATTGAGTTTCCATTGTATCTCTATCTGCTTCAACCCGGTGAAGTCTCTCAAGCTACAATATTAGCTCATAACTTTAAAATATATTAAACCTCTTGTCGAAGCTTTCTATTATCACCCCGTTCTCGCATTAGATCAACTTCTAATCGTTCATTTTCATGGCGAATATGCTCAACCTAACAACCCATGAGAATAATCAATAGATCAATATTAATGTACCTGCATACGTTGTTTCTTTAAACGTTCGACTGATTGCTGGATTTCAGTCAATTCTTGTTGAGAATCTGTCATAAAAGACACTTTAGTTTTGGGAACAGAATCAAGTGGCATGATAGCTACACCAACAGAAGGCACAGGAGGGATTTCTTTAACAACAGGCAATGGGCTACGTGGAGAAAATGATGTTTTCGATGAATCGATAGTCTTTAAAGTAGAATTTCCTAGTCAATAATGAGCATTTCCTCTCTATTGTCAATCGTACCGAGATCACTAAAGGTCATTGACATTTTTATTTTGAATAGAAAGGCGTACTATTTGTAACTAGAGCGTTTTCTATCAAAACTACTAGGTCAAAAATGGACAAAATCATGCACAGTAATCAAGTATATTTGTGGATTATATGCATAATATCTAGTGTTCAAGCTTATTGAATCGTACAGCATTGAGTTCCGCCGCCACACGAAGCTCCAAGCATACTATCATCTTCTTGAGTATTGTCACTTGGTGGAATAGCTTTAGCCTTGGCCATTGCGATACTCTTTTCATTCGATTGAGTTGCAGTCTTCAATGGCAATTTAGCAGCAAAGTTGGTTTGTGGGGCATTTGCAACAATCACAGGACCATCAGCAATGACAGGAGCTTTTTCATTGTGCTGGATGACATTGGATTTCGTATCCATCTTGACAACATCATCATCATGAACTTCACTGCTTTCATGCTTTACGGGAGGACTTTTAGCTGGACTGAGTACAACTTCAGGAGCAATATACGCAGCTTGTGGCTGATTGATTTCAATTGCAAGTTGTGGTTCCGATACAACATCCACTTGGTCTGATACTTTTTCACTTGCTGTTCGTGATGTATTATCTTCACTTACAGCAGCTTCAGTAGGCTTTGCAACGTCAACTAGTGGTGTCTATGAAAAAATTAATTCAGGGTAAACTTTATGTTTTATACCACAGCAGAAGGCTGGCGAACAGTAAACGTGACTGTAGTGCCTTTCTTAGCACTCGAGATATAACCTCCAGGTGTTCCTTTAAGACGCTTGAAATAGGTAAGTGAATTGTTGAAATGTTTGCGAGTACGATGCGAATCGTGGACAGAAAGTACGAGGTCTGCTTCGTCATACAATATTTTCTACAACACATTAGCAATAATATTGCTTATAAGTCTTACCGAATTATCGTTGGTTTTAGAAAAATAGCATGTCATTTCACCCTTTGTACCTGGATTTTGCAAACCAATGCATTCTCCAGATCCTGGTGGATCATTATTCAAAGTTTGCACAACACCTTTAGGATCAACAACTTGCAATAGAAAATGTTGATTATAGCATAATTCTGCAGTCGATGTCGCTCCACCAACAGGTGCACTAAGTATCATATATCATTTTCAACCTAAGATATGTTTACATACATGACAAATTCAGCCACATGTGCTTCTCCTTGTGTAGGTGGTACAGCAAGAATCCGTTGACTGTTCTTTCCTTTTCCTTCAGTAAGAAACATCAACACACCTCCATCTCCAGGAATTCCAGGGCACGCAGCATGCAAATTAATTCGGTCTCCATATTTAATTGTAGGTGCTAAATTCTTTCCACTTGGTTTCGCCTCATCTTTCGCTCCAACAATTGCGCTTGCAACAATCTCTGAAGCTTTGGCAGCATCACTCATTGCTCGAATTTCAATACCATTTTTACTACCAAATTCTCGTTTTGAAATTGACGAATTTCGACTCGTATCTTTCGACAACGATGCACTACGTTGTTTCTCCGTTGCATCTTTTGCAAATGAACCACTTCTCTTCTCTACACCATCCAAAGATGCTCTCTTTGTCGTATCCAAAGGAACGATTGGCGCCGATGTTTCCACTTGATTCATTTCCTGAGCTTTTGTTCAATGAAACCCATCGCCTATTCACATTCACATCTATTTATATCCTTATCCGGACGACGCTCCGTATCCGGAGTATCTACAAAGCAATACATTAATATACCACAGACTATTTCCTTGTACTATTTGTACTATATATCTAGAGCCTAGACATAGTTGCAGTAATATAGCATTGAAAGATATGGATCGCTGTTCATTTTGAAAAAGACTACAAAAGAAGATAAAAGGTTGGTACAACTGTGTATGTCTGTGTCCGGATAAAGTGAGTACTGGATTTAGTGATTAGTCATGTCTCTGGGACTCGTATCCGGAGAGTCAAATGTGGTTCGTGAAGGATGGCGGCGTGGCAGTCGCGGGCCTTGGAATTAGTTTAATGCTTGGTGGTGTAAGTATGAGTTTATGCAATTTGTATATGTGGAAAGGTGCTACATTAAGTTTTTATGTGGGTGGTGGTATTTTAATGATTTTGAGTATTTTGGCTGCATCAGCTCATTGGCACACAATGACAACTGATCCAGGAACAGTACCAAAGGATGTTATAGTGCTTTCAGTCAATTCTGAACAAGAGAATGATGAATGGTCATATTTGAATGAAGAAATTGGGATATTATATTGTGAATTATGTGATGCCAATCGTCCAAAATGGTACATCGTATTCTTTGCATCTAAGAACTTATTTGTATGATAGTGCTACTCATTGTGATTCATGCAATAATTGTATTGTGATGATGGATCATCATTGGTATGATAGATTCTTTATTATCAATTCTAACTTTGATTCTAGTCCGTGGGTAAATAATTGTGTTGGTATTGGTACATTAAAGAATTTCATACTTTTACTTGTGTATTTACCTACAACTTGTATCTTTATGGGCGCTTTAACAATATGGCAAGTCACATCTTGTCCAAAAGATTGTGGCTTTCAACAAGAAATGCAACCAGGTAAATCTGGTGTTGCAATTATGGCAATTGGGTTTATCTTTGGTGTTCTTTGCTTTATTATGATCATCCTCGAAATGTTTAGTATCCATTACGATGAACGTTTGGCTTGGATTGTACATAAAATTCATGATCGACGACTAAAAGATATTACAATGCATCATCGATTTGGAGTGATCTTTGGAAGTGATCGATTTCAATGGCATTGGCTAATTCCATCTCATAATGTTCATCAAAGTCGATCAAATGCAGATTTAGAAATCATCATGGGCTATTGTCTCCCTCATAAATCATCTTCTCAAGAATAATTTTGATTTTTTGTTCAAGTGTACAAGATACCTAATTAGGAAATATTACATTAGGATAAAAATGTACTAATTACCTAATTGCCTAATTTCGATCAATTTTCATTTATTGTGGCACGAAGGATAAGAGATGGCGTTCTCCATGAAGTTAAAGCCAGGAAAGAAGCCTATGAAGGCATCTACGAACGCATTAGGTGGTCCTAGTGCTCTGTTTTCTGTAGAAGACCAAGCACCAAAGCTTACGAGCAAGAAGAATTTGCCTCCTCCTCCAGTACCTATGCAAGCAGTCGTGGCCAAATCAAAAGCTGAACGAGCTGTGCAGGAAGCTCTTGCTAGCGATCCAAATGCATTCGATTATGATGATGTCTATGACTCGATCCAAGCACAACGTACAAAGCAAAAAGAAGCGAAAAAAATTAATAATGCACCACAATCCAAGTATATTGGAGTACTAATGGAGAAAGCTAAAGTTCGAGAGATTGAACATGATCGTATTCGAGAAAGAAGACTCTTGAAAGAAAGAGAGGAAGATGATAAGTTGCATGGAGACAAGGAAAAATTTATTACATCGTCCTATAAACGAAAACTCATGGAAGCTAAACGATGGGAAGAAGAGGATGCGAGACTTGCTAAATTAGAAGAAGCTCAAGATGTGACCAAGCGTGGTCAACTTGGCATGGCTGGTTTCTATGCTAATTTACTCACAAATAATATTGCAATGGGTGGCAATATGGAAAAAGCAACAAGTGCATACACCACTGGCAAAATTGCTGAATCTGCTTCTAAACGTCAAAAAGTTGATGAAAATGTTCCCAAGGAAGTTAAAGCTATAGAAGAATTGCCTTCAGCTAATACGGCAGAGCCTGTTGCACCTGAAGACACAACTGCTGCTGCAAAGGAAGAAGAAATTAAACTTGTTCAGCAACCAGTTAAAAGTAGAGAAGACCTTATTCGTGAAGCTAAAGAACGATATTTGGCACGTAAGAAGCAACAAGAATCGCAGTAACAAGACACACTTCGTAAGTGATCATTCTAATCGATTGATTGTATGTACTAGTAAGATTAAACTCGGTCTTGGCATAAAGTTACCACCAGAGAATTACAAAGTATGGGGTACAGTGAACTCATCAAGATGTTGCACCTCTGAAATATCACGCTGTTTCTCTAGAACAGCTCGCTTTCGTGCTCTATCTTGGACAAGTTGGTTTAAGTACATTCGTTCAGGTAGCATGGTCTTTGTCGAACGATTCATTAAACGAATCGTTAGTTGTGGTTTGTCTTGTACTGTAGTGGGTGATACTGGAAGTGGACATTTTGTTACTTCTGGTGTATATTCTCCAGGACCAACTGTGGTCAAGTTTAGTGGTGATGTTATGTACACTACATTAGCTCAGCAAGATGTAGATGAAAACTCTTACCTTGTTGTCGTATCAATCCTAGTGTGTCTCGCTTCCCTTTAGAAATGGTCGGGAGACTATTCATGTTAAGCATTGCTATGTTATCAAGTGCATTTACGCAGGGGATTTATGAAATAGGGAATGTGCTTGTAGATCTTGATCAAATCCAGGAGATGGTGTGGTGTATTTAGTATTGGAACAATCCAAAGGATCAAAGAATCGTTCTTCACTTTGACAAAATCCAAATGTTTGGTTTGTAGTGTGTGGTGTAGATGTAGTTGCCATTAAAACACTTTTTTCATCCAAGAGTGCTTGTATTCGTATTTTGGTTTCTAGAATTAAAGCTTTTTGCTTTTCAATAGGAAGTGATTGAAGGATTTGGTTTTTATGATGCTGAATTTGATGAATTTCACGTTCAATAAGTTTAGTGCGGATCTTTTGTGGAGTTAAGTTATTTAATGGAGTTTTCCTAACTCATCTCAGCAACTCAATAAAACAAGTGTCTTTACCGTAATAGATCATCGAAAGGTTGACTCTTTTCAATAGCTCCATAGTTTGCTGTGTATTGTCCTGGACCTGGTGTACTTGGTTTACACAACCTAGATCGGTTTGTCTCTAAGTTATCATTTAACCACATTCAAGTAAAATTTTCTTACTATAAGGTGTCAAGCACCTATGTGTCTTAAAGCTCGTAAGAATACTTTCTGTTGAATATTGTCCAGGCCCAGGAACTTTATTATCCTAATAGCAATGTTAGCATATTGATAAATGCAATATTCACCCAAAATTCAAGCGGTTTAAGTGCTTCACGGGTGTCAGTAGCTATTGAAAAATATAAGAGAAAAAATTGCTAACTGCTTACAATTGAATGCATGGTTGATCCCATCAATATCATCATCGTGTACAGGGCTGGCAATACAGCCCCAATGCTCGTACAAACGCCTTGGACTCGGCTTTCGGTGGTCCATTGACATACTAATATTAGGCGTAACCAGAGCGAAAGGCGTCATCTTGAAACTGGTGCGATGACTACAGCGTTTAAACCTATACGAGAATCAAAGTATTTATTGAAGTCTTTGCTTTATTAACTCTATCTGTTAGAACACGCCCAAGCAGTAGTTCAAAAGAGGCATAATGTCTATTGTAATGTTAAAATTTACACTTCATTTTTTATAGCGATGGTCAAAATGTGATCCAAAAAGAACATCACAACGACCAAGTACTGCTGGTGCAGGAAGAAAGCTTCAATACGCATTGACTTGTGCTCGATTACTTGCAGAAACAAAGGCAAAAGAACTTGCATTGAAGCAGATTTTAATGAATACACAACCTCAGGTTGGTTTAATTTTCAGTAATTTGTCAAGTATGTAAACTTTAGCCACCACCCCGATCACAGCCTACAACTACTACAAGATGTAAAAGCGCTGGTGTTGTACGTACTACACCATCGGGAGTGTCAACAAACCAACAAGAGCATGGATCAACCTCACGCCAATATAAAACACCAAGTCAAAACAA
>JNBS01000484.1:0-36551 GCA_002081575.1 Thraustotheca clavata | reverse complement strand
GTAATATATTGCGTTCTGTCTTTGTATGTCCAAGTTGATTTCTTTTAATCAATGCTGCTTTTCGAAGTGTTTTCATGGCATAAATTTTTTGTGTGTCTTTCTTGCGTACCATCATCACTTTACCAAAGCTACCTTTTCCAAGTACTTTAAGTAGATCAAAATCTTCAATTGTAACTTTTGTAGGAGCTGGTGCATTGGCATCATCCACATCTTTAATCATCATAGCTTCTGTAGGTCCCGAAATATCTTCACCATCCGCTACAATGCATTAAATCTCTTTAATTAATTGCATTTGAACTTACAATCAGGCTCTGTAGGTGCTTGTACGGGTGCTGGTGGAGCTACAGCCACTGGCACTGCATTAGGCACGGGGGGTGCACGTGGGGGGTCTTGTCGATAGTGTGGGGCAGGTGCACTCTGGCGAGCTTGTTGAGGAATTGGCTGTGGACGAAGGCTACTTTGCCCAGAAGCTTCACTCTGTACAGGGGGGCGTGTCTTTCCGCTAGCCTTGCTCGTCTTGTTGCCCATCGCCGATGATGTAATTATGAGCAAGTCTCTTCTTCGTTTCTAAGACACGCACCTATTGTATATCCGCACCTAATTCGAACATTACAACTTAGTTTTGATTGGTTTAAATCATGCGACAAGACATTACATCTAAAGTGCACTTTTCCAATTTAGGTGCAGATTTGTTGTAACACTGTTACGTGTACGTTATACTCCTTTAACATTGCAAAAACAAGTTTAACGTGTTTAACGTTGTTAAGTCATTTTTTAAATGTGTACATGAGATAAGTATCTGCCATTTCATTGAAATGCAAATCAAAGAGATCGGACGATGTACCAACAAGAGGATTTTGCTTGAAAGAATCAGGAACGACTTCCATGGAACAAGTAAATCCACGAGATTCCATTGCTTGTTTAAATTCAACGAGAGAATCACGTGCTTGAGAAGCTACATGCCAGAATTGACCATTTGGAACAAGTAAAGCATCGACGACTTGAGCAAGAATTGGAGCAATTGCACTGTGATAGACTAAATCCGAGCCTAAAAGCACATCGAAAGACTCTTTAGGACCATACGTATTGGGTTTAGCCCAGTCGAGAGCACGGACAGATAAAGATGTTGAGATGGCAGACGATTTTGCGGCTAGTAAATCTTTACAAATGTGTTTGTGAGATTTCCAAGCTGCTTTTTGACAATCACGAGAGCAATAGGCTACACAACGACAACGTCCACAAAGCATTAATTTGCCTTCAGGATTGTCCGATGTAAAACGTTGGAGTGTACCGCATTGAGCACATTTACTTACATCGTCATTGATATTTTCAGTCTTTTTGTTGATACTGGAATTGTGTTGTAAATTGGCAATGGTATGATAATACAAATCTGTTAAAACCACAGAGGAAGCATTCGTGTAGAGATAACAAGCAAGACCACTTACACCACAACCAGCACCAAGTTCACAGACTCGTTTGTTAGTGAATTGAGCTGCTTGTTGAATAATCCATCGACTCAAGATTAAAGAAGCAGACCAAATCGACACTCCAGTAATATCTTCATCAGCAGTCGAACCAAATGCAGATTTTTCAATATCCAAAGCAACTTCACGTGCTTTTAATATTGGTAAATGTTTTTCAAATGCAAATTCAAGTGTTGTTTCTTGCAAGACACGAGGCATTTTTTGTGTTTCCTCTTCATCTTCAACTGTGAGTTTAGCATCACCATTGGCAATATCCGAATTAGCAGCTAATCGTTCTTCTGTAGCAGACTTGTGTTGGAGTAATAAAGCCACTATTTTAATATAAATCATTCAATTCTACCATCAACTGTACCAATATCAGTATTTTCACTTTGAAAAGCTTCCGTCACACACCCTCTTCCAAAGGAATTTTGAGCAAGTACATCAATATCAGGATATTCTTCCAACAAAAGTTTGACTACTTCTAAATGCTTGTTTTGTACAGCCCAATCTATTACATATAAGCAATCAATTAGATCAATAGGTTTACATACGCAATGGTGTATTTCCTTTCTTATTAGCAAGTATTTGTGGATGCTTGCTTATTAGGACTTTGACACAATCAAGATGACCATTTGCACATGCCATGTGAAGAGCTGTATTCCCAGAGAACTCATCTTGGTAGTTGATCTCTTTTAAATGTTTGCAGAGTTCTTTCACATCATCTACATCGCCACAACGAGCAGCAGCAATCAAGTCGATCCCACTCATCAAATTTAAATTTGAATGGTGGTAGAGATGCGAGACAAGAAACAAGATCATGATCATGCATTAGTTTATTGCCATTAGTTTAATTTCCATTCACTCCATACACTCGCTCCTTCTTGAGCATCAGCATTCCACATGAACGAATTACTTCCCCATTTCACTCCTTGGACTGGAGGACAACCTCCATGACGAGACATTGGATCAATGACTTGATCAGCATCAAGTACGTAGAAAAGACTTGCTCCAAGACCTGTAGCAGGCACAGCAAGTCCAGAATTGCATTCATCCATGCCTTCACGCTCAATATCCGTCACAAGACGATCATTAGACATGGGAAAGACAGTCTCACCACCTTCTTCGACATCATTCAAGTACATGAACAAAGTCACATAGCGATTTGGTTCAAAATGCTTGATGTACTTGGGAAGAACGTATTTGAGCTTGCTGCAATGTACACGATTTTCCCATGCTCGAATGAATACTTCAGTCATCATCGGAAAGCTTCTAATCACTTTTTGCACCGTGTTGCCTTTGTCTTTGTTGATTACAACCCAATCGTACCATTCTTGATTCATTTGATGCACTAAAAAGTCTTCTGACAAGTCTTCAAGAGTAATTTGTGCGAGTTCTTTAAAGAAATCATTGTGAATTTTGGGATAAAGAGCGCCAGAAGGATGAGCAATGGATGGAACTTCACTCAATTGAGCACTAATACGTTCTTTGGCCCAACGAATCCAGTATAGTAAATGAGTCATTCCAAGGATGCGGTGGCGTTTAGGATAAGAGTAGACAACTTGATAATTCAATTGTCTTTCCCAGATTTTAATAATCTGGTTGAGATAAGCACCACGAGACTTGAGAAGATTTTCCATGATACCCGTGGCATTGTTGTCAAGATTGGTTTTAATCCAGTCACCCCAATCTTCATCGTAATGGCTCTTGAACAAATTGCTTTCAACAGCTTCTTTATGGAAATCAACGAGAAGAGTATTAGGAAAGACTTTCTCGTCATCCACAACAGGATAATGACTACCACCTTTTCGGAATGCTGGAGGAATTTCCACACCTTGTGCTTCGAATTCATCAATTTTTGCAGCAGCCCATGCAACCCAAGCTTCATAATCTTCGTAATTATGATCATAATATCGCTTTGGAATAAGGTCAATGGAATCAAAAGTATCAAGGTGCTTGCGATAAAATTCACCAGCTGCATATCGAACAAGTTGAAGCCCTTCTGCATACGATGGACTTGGAAGACGAGCTAATTTTGCTGAACGAATTTGAAAATCACGGGTTAAAACACTTGGGTTTAAAAATGCAGTGTGACTTGTACGAGAAGTAGAAACATCACGAGTTTTATTGCGATCCGTAATACGTGATCGAGCTAACAATGGTTCACCAGCATCACGAATAGCATCAGCTTCTTCTTGAGTAAAGAAATTCTTGACAGAAAATACTTTGGGATTCATTCCAACAGTAGTTAAAGTCACACCATCAACATTGTACACGTATCCCTTTTCAATACCAGGCCACATCCAAATTTGAAAATCCAAAAGCACGTGGGCAATACGTCCTGCAGCTTCCAATTCAGCTGCAGTTGTAATTGGAATACCATATTGAGTCATAAATTTGACGCCATTTTCAAGTCGATCTTGATCAGCACCAAGTGCAGTAGCAGCAGTCTTTGCAAGTGTATGCATACAATCTTCTTCACCATCCCACGTGACATAAATGCCTTGATTTTCACCATTTAACAGCAAAAACACTTGATTTTTACTCTTTCTTTCAGCAGCAGGAATATCCATGACATCTTTAACATGTACTTGAGTAGTTTTAACCACATTAGGTATTTCTCCCGTGCACACTAATGGTTCAAGATATTGTTGTACATCAATATGTACAATGTCGGATGCATATTTTGGTATCAATTCATTGTTTTCATCAAGAATTCGACTTGCTTTCAATGTCCACGACACTGGTGAAGCTGTAGAGAGAACGTCTTGTGGGGCTACTGGCGAAATTGGTGCTACAGCCTGAGGGGAGCTGATCGTCCCCAAGTAATATCCAACACCAAGTACAGTTAGAGAACCAAATGCAAGCAAGAGTTTATTAGTTCCATGTGAATCAACATCTTGAGGCTTGGATGATTGTTTGTTTGTTGGGGCTTCAGGCTCAGGTTCTGCGCGGGTTCGTTGTCGTACTGACATCGTGTCAAAGTGCAAAGTGATCTAAAAGTGACAAGCAAAATAATAAAATAATTTTTTAATAGAAACACTCAGATATTAAAAATAATCAGGTTTTTATACTAAAATTAGTAACAAAGGCTACATGAAAACTACTGTACTTTAAGATGATAACAAAATGAACAATGCAATAGTTCATCTTTAAACTCAAATAAAAGGAAATGAAGAGAGTAATTCATTTTAAAGTTTGGTAGATGAAAGGTAACATAAATAAAGGTCTATACATAGTTTTACTGCGCAAATCAACGATAACTTTTTATAGAAAGCAGATCATCCTTTGCATTGCTACAGAAAAACGAGTTTGTGTTTAGTTAAAACTTGCTTGTCAAAAGGTGATACAGTGATTGTGTGGATGGTGGAAATTTAAATTATTCATACAAAATATACTATACGTATACATCGTGATAGATATGAGTTAATCCTATGCATATTGAGGGCTTTTTTGTAATTCCTCATCTTGATTTGTCTTGCGTAAAACTTCAAGTTGAGGAGCTACAGGTCGAGGGGCATTAACTCCACGGAGAGTTGCCGTATCGACTGCATCGTACATTTTATGAATAATACTCATAATCCACTGGTTTGCACGTGTTTTTTTACTTGTATTAGTCGCACTTGGAATTTCCGTCATATCAATGATATCTTCTTCATTTTCAAGATTTGTACGAAATTTAACAAATACACGACAACGAGCTGATGTTTGAGTAACACGTTCAAAAGATAACCTACATAATCCATTAAAAAGAATTGTGGTATCGTTTGATGTACCATCCAGCAATAGAAAGATCGCCAAAATCAAGAGGATTTGTTACTGGAAAAGTCGAGTCTTCGGCAATAGTACGAAACGTAATAATAATTCGAGTGTCTTCAATGAATCGCCTCTGAAGCATATTTAGCACAAGGGGAATCCCTGGAGCAATGCCATCTTCAAGTAGAATACGAGTGTAGCATGTATTCGTATCAATGATATCGAGGCTCTAGATAATTTTGATTATCATTTTTGAGTAAAGAGAGTGTACAGAAGTCTTGCGAGGAGTATTGCCTGTTGACATCCGAGTAAACGATTCCCAGCCAGACTGGGCTACTACATCAAAAGGACAAGGCCACATTCGATGACGTACAAGATCTACAGAAGAATCTCCAAGAAAAATTTTGGTTTTTTCTTCGATAGTATGACCAATGTATGAATGCATTCTTGTTAAAGCAAGATCAAGTTGTCGATGCATATGACTACTAATCCATCGATATCCTAGATTTCTTGTAAATTCACATCCAATGAGTGTATTCATAACAAATGGTTCATTTTCAAGAAGCTAGGGGAAAATAAGCATATATGTCTACCGATAACGTTAACGTACGTACCAGAGGATTATTAAAAAGCGATTCATCTTGTAATAAACGTTTATAATACATTTGAATCAAATTGCGATGGGATATAGTCGATAATGATAACAATTCTTTTTCTTCTTCAGCATCTTCTCGTTTTCGTTTTTCCACTTTAGCAAATTGTTTCCATTTCTCAATGTTTCTTAAAGTTTCTTCTGGATCAGAACGCATGGGGGTCTTTCGATGAGCTGCTCTTATTTGTAGATTATAAAGTTTTGTTTCTAACATGACTGCTTCTTGACGTAGTTGTGCATTTTCACATTGTTTTCTCTTTCGATGGCGTATATTGTTTAAACGATGGCGATCAAGCCTTTTGCGGTCTTGTAAGTTCTTGGACGTATCACTGCTTTCATCTGAGGATTCTGCCATGTAATAATGCAACATTGTCACATCTTCAGGGCTAAAGAGACTCAATAGTGCTTTATCATTAGCATGAGCTTTGGACATGGACATGACTAAAATGATGAAACGAGAGAATGCTAAACCAAAGAGGACAAAATTTTGGCATGGCTTTGCACCCGCGCACACGTCATTGAAAATTGCTCCAATCAAAATGATTTACCTTTTGTTTTAAACGAATCCCAAACCATGAGTCAAGTTCATTAAATTGGATTGGACTAAATGCTGTTGAATTTTGTCCTTGAATCTAAACGGCCACATGAACCCCTTAGTTTCTTCAATCGAAGCAGAAAGAAGATTGTTATATTCATTTTATTTTTCATAAAAGGGCAAAGACGTGCTTTTTATCAATTTCATTTGCGTATCTATTAACGTGTCGTTGCAATCAACTTGAAAGTGAATTCTCCTTAAAACAATTTTTCATTGGCTTATTTTTTTAAACTCACATAAACTGTTTCGTGATTCTACTCTTAACCAATCATAAAAATGGAGATACTTTTGAGAAAGAATATTGCAGAAAAAGAATTTGATTGGAACGTCAAATTTGATAATATCACATACAATAATAAAGGACCTGTACAAACATATAAATTGAATTTTAACCAATCAAACATAATTAATTTTTTAGAGCCAATCAAACGATTTGAAAGATTTTGATTGGTTAAAATAATATTTGGTTGGCAATGCGTTTGATTGCCACCAACCAACTGATGGATTAAAAGACGCAATATGATGGCTCACTCTCTTTCTTTGGCATTTTAACTGCACAAGTTTAATCAGGATGACCAACTTGCACTACACGCACCCTCGCACCTACGGAAAGGACTCTCGCCACTGCCGCACCTGTGCCACTACTCGTGGTCTTATCAGCAAGTATGGCTTGAACATGTGCCGCCGTTGCTTCCGTGAACGTGCCACGCAAATTGGCTTTGTCAAGGTACATTGATATCCTCTACTTTATCGATCTTGATGTCTTGTAGTACCGCTAAATTAAGCACCAATCTCGTCGTGATGGAATTGCCATTAGTTATTGCGTTGCGACGATATGCCGCAGACGTGCTGTGGAAAGAAAGGGACATCCAACCGATTAGCTCGATGGTGCCTGTTGTCTGAATTAATGTGTTCGTGATAACATGCTCATTGCGCTATCTCGTTATTACCTTGTCGTATATACCATCATATATCTATCTATCCTCATCGATATAGAGAGCATAGTCATCAGTCATTCATATTTTCTTCAGTCCGGATAAAGAGAAGAAGTATTACCGGATAGGCACACAATGGAATTTGAAACAGAGTACGCAGTACTACGTGCTGCCAGGGACAAAGCATGGGCGATTGAGAAGCAATTAAGCATTGCTACTACAGGATTTGAGAGAGAATATGTGGACTGGAGGACGTTTGACATACCGAGGGACGTAGCAGCTCGAATTTCTTCATTATCATCCAAATTAGCGAAAGATCCATGGACTCCTCTAGATATCCCACACCACAAACCATCAAGAAAGATTATAAAGCCATTGAGAACGGTGGTACCTATTCAAAAACCAATTCCTGTAGTGCAGACGATAGAACCAAAACCTGTGGTGGCTCTTAAGCGTGTTGTAAAACCTGCAAATGAAGCACGAGCAACTGCTGTAAGGAAAGAAATACGTGATGCAAGGAAACAAAAAGAAAATGAGAGACAAAAAATTAATCATAGTATTCCTGTGAGAAAGAGTACACGTCCACTGCAGGAAATGAAAAAAGTAATTGCAACAACTCTACTATAGATCTTACTTTATCTTAGGTCAAGCCTCCTGAAATTGTATCAAAGATTACCACAGCACCTACGTCTGTAATGCCTGATATTCCTAGTACACCACCAAAAGATAACACTTCGGCAAATATACACGATGTTGCTACAGTAGATAGTACTCTGGCAAATTTGCATGACGTTGCAGAGTCAAAAGGAGAAGTGGATTTCAAGACAATAAATTCGGCAACATTAACTGCACCAACAATTGAAAACAAGGAACCTGCATCTTCTCTTAGTGAAGAACCCCAGCTTATTCCAACAATTAATGTTGAAATAAACCAAATTGCGGAGAAAACTTGGGATGCTGGTAGTGTGGATGACATCGCTCAACAAGTCAAGGCGCCAATAAACTTGGAACGAAAGAGAAAGCCATTACATCCATCAAAGACACCTATTGTTTCGGGAATTGGCAAACAAGTAAAACCATATACCTAAGCAACAAATTTTAATCATTCGTAGATCTTGTCAGAGAATCGTACTATGCCATCAGCTTTCTTTGGATTTGTTAATGAAGCTTCTTACGGCAAAGCAAAGAATGTGCCGTCAGTATCGTTAGTTCGTCGTCTTTTTAATGACCTTGATGCAAATACTGATGGATATCTGGACAAACTACAAGTATCAGTTGCTCTTCATCGCCTTCGTATCAATGTTGATCCACAAAGGATATCTCGATTTTTTGAACAAGCAGCCCAGCTCAACAATTCATCGCTTTTATTGATTGACTTTCGCCAATTTTATGCATTTGTCATGGCTGCAATTGAACATCCTGATGCACATATTCAACCTCCACCAAAAAGAAAACAAAAAACTGAAGTTAAGCAACCAAAAATCCCAGAGATTGAGCCTGCCGTATTTAAAGAGGAAGATGAACCTCTGTACATGGAGCAAACGGTCTCGGATTACATTGTGAACCGAGTTTTAGCATCAGTTCAAAAGGATGTTGCACCAGATATTGTTGCAAGCTTTGACAGTGAGGTATTTATCTTTTTCTTGCTCAATGTTGAGTCTTAATGGTAGGTACTGCGCACTATTACACGCCAGCTATTAGCAGAGCAATGTCAATCAAGAGATAATGATGAGCTTAATCCCATAGGCTTTGATGCTTATCTAGAAAGACTCAATGAACCATTAAATGTGGAACTGATTGAAGTCGAAGAGTCTAAAGAAGACCAAGTTGTAGCTTTAGTCAAAGCCTTGGTGCAAAGTGCTTTACATGAATCACAACCTCGGACACCACCAAAGGAGCTTTTGAAGCCTCAAGAGAGGATAGTAGTTGATATTGCAACAGATACAACAGATTTGCCACCCTTAGAAGAAGAAGCTGTGCTTTACGAAGACAAAGAAACCCAAGCAATCGAAGAAGTTATAGTTGATCCAGAGCCACAGCTAACATTAAATGACTTGCCAGGAAAAACATTACTTGGAAAACTACTCCACACTACACAAGATCAAAGAAACAAAGTTGGTGTTAGTCGAGTGGTTGAATCATCGTCCCTATTGGAATCTTTACGAGCGATGAGAACACAACGACTTCAAAATTCATTGCCCTTGGAGAACGAAGATAGCAAAGTCTCAGTGATTCCCCAGCAAGAAACTATGGATAACAAACAACCATTGATATTTGAAGAGCCTCCACCACCAGCACCACCACTATCTCCACGATGTCAACCAGAATTAACTAGTGAACCAACACCAGTTGCACCAAAGATTTATGCACCCCCAATATGGAGACCGAAGCCAGCGAGTTTGGGTTCATTATCAAGGTGCTACTTCCTTATTAACACTCTTTAACCTATGTTTAGATCATCTATTGCGTCATCGAAAAGCAGCGTTCCCAGTAGCAAAACAAATGAATTGCTGTCGGAAGGAGAGATTGCTGAACCAAATACTTATAGTGATGGAGAAATAACTGGCAATTCGTCTCGTCATATCTTTTACCACCTGCAAACAGTCAAATTTCATCGTAAACGACAGAAAGCAGAAATGTCACCATCCTCTTCGATGGAAAGTGGTGAACTTGTAAACCAGGTATATACTCATTCTGCCAAAATCTTCAATCAATAAAATGAACTAGAAGCAAATCTTTACCAATGAGTCATCTTCAGAGAGCGAAGACGCATTGGATGATGTCAAAAGCATTTCATCTTCTTCCAACTCATCTTTCACAGGATCTATTCGCGCTATGTCTACTGGCAGCATCGAATCTGGTGAATTATCTTAACTATTTTTTAAATTTTGGCGCCATAATCTTATTAGTTAAACCAGTTTTTTCCAACAAGTAGAAACTGAGGTGATTCTTTGTAGGAATCCTTAGGTTGTATAAGGATTTTAATACATATCAATCATATCATATCTTTGCATAATAGGAATATGTACTTATTGGTATACCGCATTTTAATAATTTCTGATTGAACAGTAAATAAAAATTAGCACAGAAAGTTACTTTGCATTAGTTGAGATGACTTCTTAATTAAGTTTTTCTACCTGGCAAAATTCTTAAGTTTTATCAATATCAAAGCAAAATAGCTCCGTTGCATTGTAAAAAAACATAATCACCAGCTCCATTTATCACTTTGTCACCAAACAACAAAGTAGCATTTTTTCCGAATAAATTGCAAAATCGCGTGGGTCAATCCAACATTCTTGCATGACCTTAGTGTAGACAAAATGAGTTTTAAAATCAAAACAACGCTTGTAGGGACGCTGAGAGGAGTGAAATGAAATTCCATGACCTTCAATATCACCAAAAGTTGTTCGTAGGTCGAAAGTTGTGTTGGGACCAAAACGCTGTCCTTGATTTTTCCAGTCCTTTGGTAATTTTTGGCCTTGGAGGAAAATCTTGCGTTGCCTCTTGCGTAAGTTTTCAATCAAACACCGTTGTCTTGACGATGGGTCAAATAACTTTAAATGGTACTGATTGTACCAGTTAAGATGAATGAAGATTGGTACCAAAACTATTGAGATCACTTTATCATCGAAAGATGTAAATAATGATGACGAATTGGCAGGCAATACGTATTACATCTTCTTAGGATCTAATCGGGCTATGCCTACTGACAGCATCGAATTTGGTGAAATATAACTATACCTCACTCTGCTTTTTAAAATTTTAGCTCCAAAAAGTGACTAACAATTGCTCAATTTGCATGGTATCGTCCAATATGATAAGCTTCATGAAGGTTGGTTAATAAAATACTATCATAAAAATGATTTAAGTCATCTTATTGTCTCTACTTGCTTGAATTTGGATGTAATTATGCAGCAGGGACTCGTTAAAATTTGATTTAATGCCATCTTCGATGCAAGAATGTTATATTTCATGTTCAATCATACAATGATGAACTTTTAGTGTGATCTGGCTTGAGTGATATTTTCTACAGCCATTGCAGACGTAGAAAGAAGTGATTTTGGCTATCGATATCTGCAACACAATTACGCTGAGAACAACTTCAAATTACAGCATAATTAGAACTGACAACACTCAGGTAGCATTAGTAAGGTGCAAGTTTAGTGCTTATTATCTCCATTTTAATGGCTTGATATACAACAACTTCTCTCAGAAGCAAGGCTACCAACAAAGAATCAACATCGTCTCAATCCAATGTTTTTATAAGGTCATGGACGGTAAATTATGTTAGCAGATCTAAACAGCGTTTGTAGGGACGCTCAATAGAGCCAAAAGAAATTACACGGCTATCAATATCACCAAAAATTGTGATATTGAATGTCGAGCTATTTCTTAACATGATAATGAGCAATTCTTTCTCCTTGTCTTTGGATTGTTTCTAGAGGAAAATCGTACTGTACCTCTTGCTTAAATCATTAATGATGGATTAAATACCTTTAAACGGTCCGTGTCGGTACTTGTGCTAAAAATGGAGTGAGTTGAACGCACGTGCAAAACCAAACCATTTTTGAGCTCATCCATTCAATTCTCTGCTGATCAGCTTTATTTTTAACACAAAAGAAGCCAATACTTACCGATTAAAAGTATTCGATCCATCATTAAGATAGTTTGAAGGTTTAAGCAAGAAGCAGCGCGAGATTTTCCTCCAGACAAGTGACTAGTACGAGCAAAAAAGATTTTTGACCCCAATCATGATCTATTTACTAATCTAAATCCACGCAACTTTTAATATTTAACGTACAATATTCTCCAAGTGTTATAACCTTAAAAAGCGTGAAATTATCTTTTCGCTGGATATAAAAATATTGAATGCTGATTGGTTAATTCGTTTATATACAAAACTAAAGATAGTTTTTGATGTTAGCGAAAGCTACGTCTCTTGGTGCGTCTGCCCTCGAAGCTGCCACGGCCACGGCCATTGTGGCCAAAGAAAAAGCTACTGCGACTGCTTCTGTAGCTAAGGAGAAAGCTATGCAAACAGCTACAATCGTACAAGCCAAAGCTACCGAGGCTAAGGTTGCTGCTTACCAAGTGGCAGGAAAACAACCACCTCCATCAGCAGAAAACCCATCAGCTGATGGGGAGACCGATTCTGGAGCAGAAACAGAGTCAGAAGGACTGCTTAATGATGTACAAACACAATGTAAATGCTTTCCAAACCTTACAAAGAAGGAACGAATCCAAGGAGCTATCGGATGCTATGTCGCTGGTGCGATATTTAGCTTTCTTTCAACATTGCTCATGTTTGGCGGTGCAAAGCATGTTAAAGGCTTTGCTTTTTTCTACACACTTGGAAATATTTGCTCAATTTCAAGCTCGATGTTTCTTACAGGTTTTCTCAATCAATTTAAAGTCATGTGTATGCCAATTCGACGCGTCGCATGCATTGTTTGGATCTCTTCAATGCTTGCTACAATCATCGTTGCTTGTACCATGTCTCGCGCAGGATTACTTGTTCTCCTGCTCGTCTTTATTCAATATTGTGCCATGCTTTGGTATGGAGCTAGTTTTATCCCGTATGGCCGTGCTATGCTCAAGAAAATTTGCTCCAAAGCTGCCACCACGGCGAGTAATGCCGTATAAAGTTTATTAACATAAATACAACTAACTACCGCACTTGGTACAAGTAAGCAAAGGCATGTTTGGCCCAAGACACTGCAACTTTGGCTTGTACAGGAGGATCATTAAAAAGCACACAAGCATTGCCATCTCTTCGACATCGTCCTTCACGATGACGTTCACAGATCTTCTTCATTGTTACCACGCGTTTGAGATTCTTGAGTTGCTTTAATAGATCACACACAGCACTCATTACTTCAGGAGGAAAGAGAACATTATTGATAAAGACAACTGTAGCATCCATCATAGCCACTTGAGTCGCAGAGTGACAAATATCCCCTTGGAGAATAGAAATGCTTTTGGTTGAAATATGTTCAGGATATGTAGATTGCAGCCGATCTAAAGCACGCTGGCCTTCCACGACACGATTAAGCATGAGTTCGATGCCACGAGCATCACGAAGAGTTGTTTCTAAAGCAACTTGTACGACAATTTTTCCAGTGCCACAGCCAAGATCATAAAACACATCGGAAGCTTCGAGTGATAAGAAAGGAATAATGCTGCTTGTAAATGCTTCAGGCAATACTTCGCCATACGTCAAGAGACGTTTTAGATCTGCAGCATTTGTCTTTTCAACAAGACTCGACTTGACACATTGCGAAGTTTCTTCACGGATCACGTCAGGATTTACTTTATACATTGCCCGATCATCTTGTTCGACTTCAGCAAAAATTTTCGTTAAAATCTACGACACAATCAAGATTTACAAAGAGGATTTAAAATACTTCTAGAACTTGTGTGGGTGGTAAGATTAAAGAAGTACTTGTAGCTGCATCAGGCTTAGCATTGGGAACGATAGATTTTGCATTCTTGCTTGGGGTTGGTTGTTGTGGAGTAGCTTTTGGATCAACCTTGACATATTCCATTTTATCACTCAATCGACGCATATCTCTTCGTCCTTTGCGTTGACTTCGTAATTGTGCTGGTGTGAGCTCCTCTTCTTGTTTCGTAGCATCAACTTGACCAACTACATCTTCATCATCTTCAGGATCAGTAAATTCGACGCTGATTGTATCTGTAATTTGAACAGTTCTTGACCCAGGCTTCTTCTTATCGGGCAAAGGCGTAGCACCTGTAGGCTTGTGCTTTCTCTTGTCTTTAGCAGCTCCACGAGTCTCTTTTCTTGGAGTCACGAAGCTCATGGGCCGACTGGTCGTCAAAAGCTAAGAAATGAATTGTTTTAAACGAGCAAGAAAAGTTTAAAACCGTTTGATATTTCATTTCGTTCTTAAAATCGGCATCAATGCAATTTTTAAATTCGGCATCGGAACTGTTGTTAAATTCGGCGTCACATGTTTCTTTCGGCATTGTCTTGTTGTTGCTCTTCACTTCAATTATATTAAAATCGGCATTTCGGCATTGTACGTGGTCAGTGCTACTGTTGCCTTTAAAGTACCATGTGGCGTACCGAGGAAGAGCGAAGAGCAATGCGTTCACGGAATCAAAGGAAATACATGGACAAAAGAAAGAAGCATGCAACATCTCTTGAAAGTAGTGTACATGCACTACGTCAGGAGGTAGCTCGTTTGGAAGGAAAACGCGATGTTTTACACAATATGCTGATGCAATCTATCGTGATGAATGAGACGCATTCCTTGCGATTAATGGGAGAGTACGTACGTATGTTTGAACATGGATTCCGTGCAAGTGATGAAACGCGGTACCAAGAAAGCTTTTTACGATCAATTATGCACGAGGACATGATATTCCATGGGATACATACATTGGATACATTTATTGCTATCTTTCAACAGTACACCTCTACCCATTCCAACTTTACAATGCGTTATTTATCTTGCGATGTTATCAAAGATGAATTCGATGGTCATGACATTTCTTGTACATTAAAGCTCTTAATCACTCAACGCATGTCACGAAGTTCAATATCTACATATTATCCTCATGTCTTATGTAACGAAGCTCTTGTACAAACTCTCATCGGTCGGACCATATCTATTCCTCAAACTTCCATTTTTACATTTGATCAGCAAGGCAAAATTATACAATATGATACACAAATGGCAATGATTCCTTCACTTCTCCAACTTCTTGGTTCATTAGAACTCACAACGTTTGTATACAGCTCCCATCTACTTGGAAATGCCCCATCTCGATAGACACCGATCAACTTCATGCTGGTTCCTGACGTACGAGGTGTGATGGCCACGCAATTGAAAGTTTGCTGTAGCTACTTTTTTTCCCGGTGAGTTCAGTGCCAATGTGAAGGGGAGCTACTGACGTTATATCATCAATTTATAACTATCCAAGCTTTTCTTCCATACTAATTACTATAGTAATTAAACCTCTTATTTTTTGGATTTATTATCTTGTTTGTTTCAACCTAATGCGTCTTTCTGTCAAGTGCCAACAAGTAGCCGTGAGACATGACTGATGACTGATTGCATAAAAGTAGTGACTGACCAACGGCAATTTCGACTTTTGCCATGAAGAGAAAAAGTGTACTGCTTGTGACGATGCCACCAAGTAAACGATCAAAATCATCAATGTTTCAATCGGAAGAAGAGAAGATATTGCATCAAAGACGATTGAGAGCTTCAAATCAACGAGCTCATGTGGCAAGAAGACAGCAAAAAATAGCTGATTTAACGAAACAAGTAAATGCGTTGGCTTATGAGACGAATCGGTTGGAAGGAAAGAAAGAAAGCTTGTCTGCTACTCCTTGGAAATCGGTCTATTTAAATGATCATCAAGCTGTTAAACGTGTACATGAATACCTCAAGATGTTCCGGTATGGGTACCAAGCATCCTTGGACAATGAAGCACTCATCCAACAGCGTTTTCTACGCTCCATCATGAGAGAAGATGTACAACACTTTGGTCTTGTTGGAATTGATAAGTTCTTACATATTTTTCGTGTCTATTGCTCTTCACATAGCAATTTCTCCATGTACTTTCTACATTGTGATTGTATCATGGATGATGAGTCACTTGTAACCTGCAAAGTTCAAATGATTGTCTCTCAAAGAATCACAAGAAATACATTAAGCATGTATTTTCCTCATATTTTACATGATGAAGTACTTGTGCAAAAGCTTATTGGAAGGCAAATAGACCTTCCAACTACCTCTGTCTTCGGCTTTGATGACAAATGCCTTGTGGAAACATATAATTCGAGTATGGATTTCGTTGCTGCGTACAAAGGATTACTTGAAGATTTAAATGAAGTTGCTACTCTTGTTGGAGAACACAAGTACCATCCAAAACATCTTCAACGTAGTCTTTCGCAATAAATGTTTGTGCATTTAAGTATTTTTAATCCTTTTTGCTTACTTAGTTCGTTTTCGCTTGGAAGTACTTGAAGACGAGGAAGATGCTCCTCGTTTCTTGGAACTTGAGTTGCTTGCTTTAGCTTTACTGCTTAAATGTTCTTCTTCTGATGTAGTCTTTGTTCCAAATTCTTCATTTTCTTTTTCAATCAATTTCGTAAGAAATTCACCACGTTTTTGTAGTTCCAACACTGTTCGAGACTTGAAAAACCAGTCAAAACGAAATTGCCATGCTTTACGAATGTCTTCCTTAATAGCAACCCAGTCACCACCAACACCATGTTTGTGCATCATACAAATGAGGAAAATATCTTCATCCATCGTAAAACCTTTGCTCTTGTAGCCACCTGGGTATGTTAGCTTCATATCACGCCATGGATTCTTGTACCGAGCAACCTATTTCAAAATGTTATCTAATATGATGAAAAATGACAATACCTTGGCAGCAAGAGCTTCTTTAATTGCTAGGTTTCTTTGAATACGTCGTTCTCCACGTTCGATGCGATCCATGTACTTTTGGTAATCTTCCAACTCGGATCCTCGAGACCAAAACACGTCATAATATTGAATAACGCGATTGATATCTTTGCCCAATACCACAGCTACGTCTTGACAAATTGCATCCTTTTCATTACGCCCAAAGCGTTCACAACTGGCAATGAAATGCTTTAAATCACGACGACTCCAATCACCAAATCCTTCACGTTCAAGTTCTTCCAACGCTTCTAAATCAGCTTTGTTCATGACCATCTTTTCCAATTCAGCTTCCAATTGCTTTGATTTCAAATCATCCCCTTCTAACTTTTGTTTTTGTTCTTCAGCTTTGGCTTCTTTGATTTGTTTAATGTGTTCTTTTCTTGCAAATTCCAAATCATAGCGCTTTTGTAATAGTGCCGTCATTTTATCACGTTGATAAAATTGAAAATCATGTACAATAGGGACCTTTGGTTTGTTTTCTTCTTCAGATTTCTTTGTTTTCTTTGTCTTTGTTTGACCAGTTTGTTGACGATAATATTCATCTACATCATAATTCTTTTTGCGTTCACGAGCTGGCAAAGCAATAAAAGTCGAAGGTAACACTGAATCGGTAGCATCTTTTGCAAAGTTTTCACCTTCAAAATCGTACAAGCTGGAAACACTGGTTAAGCTGAAGTTCTTTAAATTATGTTGCATGTCATCAGCAACTTTGGCTTTCATTGCTTCAGTACGTTCTTCTCCCTTGGCTAAAATTGCATCAATATCATCATCTGTGATCATCGAGCCCTTGGCATTAAAAATTTCATCAGCACCAAAGCGAACCATAGTCATAAGTTCATCCTTGGACAATTTGCGATTCTGTTGGGCTAGACGACCTTGCTGAATAATGGCTGCATCCAAATAGAGCTTTCGTTCAGCACGTTCGACAATCTTTTCTTCGACAGTCCCGTCAGTGATGAACCGAAACACGCGAACAAGTTTTGTTTGACCGATACGATGTGCTCTATCCATAGCTTGCAAGTCCACTTGAGGATTCCAGTCCGAGTCAAAGAGAATGACAATATCAGCCGTAGCCAAGTTGATACCAAGCCCACCAGCACGAGTACTCAATAGAAATACAAACTTGGTGGAATTTGGTGCATTGAATACGTCCATGTATTCGTCACGAAGTTCGCCTTGCGTACTACCATCAAGACGGCAATATTCGTGGTCATTGTATCGCATGTAATCTTCCAAAATATTGAGCATCGATGTCATTTGGCAAAAAATGAGCACACGGGAACCTTGGGCTTTTAGACGCGGAAGAAGTTTATGTAATAGCGTCATTTTGCCACAATTTTCCCACAAATGAGGGCCTTCAATGTAAGGTGGTCCAGGTTCTGCACCATCAAAGAGATATGGATGATTGCAGACTTTACGAAGTTGCATCAAAATGTTAAGCAGACGAACGCGATCTGAGCCCCCAATCGAGTTCAAATGAGCAGCATCACGGTGTAGCACACGAGTGTACCATTCTCGCTGCATTTCCGATAGCCCAACGTACAATTTAGTTTCAATCTTTGGTGGTAGAGAATGTTCCACATCGGATTTAAGCCGTCGAAGTAAGAATGGGCGTAAGATAGTATGTAACTTTTTAATGACATTTTCCTGTCCTTGTTCCCCATCGACATTGAACCATGAATCAAAATCTTCTGAAGCGCTAAATACATCTACAGAACTATTAAAAAATGCTGCAAAAAGTTAAGAATACCAGGAAGCAGAAAGTTTAGAAGAGCCCAAAGTTCATGTAAATTGTTTTGCAGTGGAGTGCCTGTAATAAGGAGTCTGTGTTCTACATCGAACTCGCGTACAACTGTAGACAATTTCGAGTTCTCATTCTTGATACGATGAGCTTCATCAATTAGCATGTACTTCCATTTGAATTTCTTCAAAGATGTTTTTTCAATAATAGCAACTTCATAAGAGAGGACACAAGCATCAAATTTGGTAGTTCGCATGGTTTCACGAAGCACATTACGTTGTTCTTTGTCGCCCATAAACTTGAAAGCACGGATGGATGGACACCAGCGATTCAATTCTCTCATCCAATTTCCAACGGTAGATTTAGGTACAATGATCATGTGGGGACCTTTAATAGCTATAATAACATTAATACGTAGCTTTATCGTGTAGTAATGTACCTCTGGATTCACGTAAATAAGCTAATAAAGATATACTTTGCAATGTTTTCCCAAGACCCATTTCATCAGCCAAAATACCATTTACACCACAATCATGTAAACGAATCATCCAATTTAAGCCTTCAAGCTGATATGGCTTCATCGTTCCAAATGCAATATTACTCGGTTGTTTATCAAGGCGAGTAAAACGTGATTCTTCCATTGCTAAGAGAGCTTGATCTTCAGCTGAATCATCTTGTTTTTTCCCCGATCGTCGATTTTCTCCTTCTTGTTTTTTAATATCGCGTTTTTTCGACATGGCTTTTCCAACAGCCGAAGTCCCACCCATCAAAAACGACGTAAAGACATCCGACTACAAGCATAACAAGATCATTTTCAAGCTAGAAAGAAGCAAATACCTGCGCCATTAAAAATTGAAGTCGTTTGTCAGATGTTGACATAGTCTTTCGTCCATCGTCGCTTTCAGCTTCAGCTTCACGTACAGCTTGCAATGTTTTAAGTTGTGTTTCTTTTTGCTTTCGGAATGCCTCTTCTTCTTCTCGCAATAAAGTCTCACGTTCAGCTTTCTCTTCCTCCGTCAATTCTTCTTCTTTTTCAACGGGAGTCAGCTCAGTCGCTGAGTCTTCGTCTTCTTCAGCACTTGACGCATGTTCATCGTCAGAATACAATTCCATTGCTTCAGATTCATGATCCGACTCGTCCGCGCGCTTGGACGGCGATTTTGTGGCAGCCATCGTCCAAATTCTAAATACCCAAAGGTCCCTAAAATGGCACACTTGCATTGGATTGGCTATAATCCCAAGGATTCTTTCTTTCATTGGTTGATTTTATCTCTTCATGGATTTGATAAAATACACAACTTTTCAACAAATCCACAACTACAACAAAATTAATTGGATAAAAATCAATAAATACTATTGTTGGATTGGTTTACTCAATTTAAATTCTGATTTGGTAAGAACTCTTTATTATAACCAATCAAAAAATATTTGTAGTATGATTGGATAAAATTAAATATCCGGATGATAAGAATGAATTGAAAATCAGAATACACATTTGCTCGGTTGTGCTCAAGTCAATAGCGATGGCGAGTGACTCGGATCAAATGGGCTCGTTGGGCTTCTTTACGGGAGCTTCTGTGGATGATAAGAAGTATGAAAGTTTGCTAGAAGATCTTCGTGCACATGATTTGCTTGGACCAGTGGATGAGGCGTTGGAACATTACCCTTATCCCACGACAGCCTCAAGTAAGCCATTTGTGCTCCATGATAATTTGTCGGCAATTTTCATGGGTAATGTACACATGCCTGGAAATTCTGCAGCTTCGCAACCTCCAGCAACATCAAAACCAAAGGGAAAAGTTAGTGCTCCACCTGGATTTCATGCTGCACCACAAGGAACAGCACCAACGCAAGCAGATTTAGAATGGGCTCGTAGTCAACAAGAATTTGCTTTGTTACGTGAAGAGTATTCGAAGAAAGTTGCACCAACAGCTCCTGCATTTGGCTTTGGCAATGCTGGGCTTGGAATTTCAGATACTTCATCGAAATTTTTGTACACAGAAGATGAAGATGATGGCGATGATTCTGTCATGGCAGATTTGAATATTAAGACAATCAAAACCCTTGGACTTGTAGAAGATGAAGAAGTAGCAGCTCAATCACCTCCTCCAATTCCAGCATCCACACCTTCCCCACCTCCAGGATGGGCACCTCCACCCCCTCCAGGCCCAAGTCCCCCACCAGGATGGCACCCAGAACATAATCTTCCCCAAGGTCCCCCAGGCATGATGCCCCCTCCTCGCCCAGGTTTTCATCCCCCACCACCGCATATGATGCCACCCCCACACATGATGCACATGCCCCCACCCCACATGATGATGCGACCTCCATATCCTCCACCTCAATTAATGCTTCAAGAACGCATTTTCCAAGTTATGACACCAAGAGATATTCAATTTGTAGTGCAACAAGAATTGAAGCAAATTCGCTCAAGTGATCCTTTTAGTGATGATTACTACTTTCACAACTACATGGTGGTACGACTTCTATTCTTTTTCATCAACCAAACTTCGAGTAGAAACGATCTCGTTCCCGTCAACAACCACTTCCTGGTCAACCTCCATTGCCATTGCCTTCGTGGAAGCTTGAGCATGTCAAATCATTCGATCCAAGAGATATTTCACGGGCAAATAAATCACGAACATGGGAAAGTGAAAATCATGTACTTGGTCGTACTACTAAAACAAGTTTATACCGTCCTCGTGAACTTGTCAATTTGCACAAATCTGATGAAGAACCTGATGTAAATGTGGTTGATGTGCTTAAACGCCCAGACGAAGGTTCTTCAGTCTTTCGCAATGAAACATGGTCTAAGCGTCATCGTATTGATGCTGGTATTGTTCATCTCTTGTCATTGCAAGATGCACGTCATCTTCTTGATGCTCGTCATATCAATGTTCAGCAATTCCATCAAATGGATGTCGGTCAATTAGATCCTGCATTGGTAGAGCTTCGAGAACGTACAACTCGATTGCTTTTGGATCTTGCTGGTGTACTTGGGGTGAACCAAAATGGTCAAGTAGACCGTGCTTCCCTTGATGACATTTTATCTGTGAGCAAAGGCAAAAAGCTTGTGTGCCGTGGCTTGCCACTATTGCATCCATCAGCTCGCTTTGTCCTTTTCCCTTACCTTGTGGAATATATGTTGGCTCAAACTCAACGTATTACTGAACAGCTTCCAGAAGATGAAGTTGTTGCCGATGATAGACTTGCCCAAACTCTTGTTGTGACAATGATGTACCATTCACCTGCTCCAGAAGTTCTTTCCCAAGCTCTTGCTTATGCTTTAAGCAATCAAACGTTAGATTCTTTGTCGTTGGTATTGCACAACAGAGTACAAACTTCCTGGATTTTCACATTAAGCTCATTTCTACTTAGTCCCGTGCCGAGCTTTTACAAGCACTTTTACAAAAAGGCGGTACAACTTGTGCAAATGCCTCAGAAAATGTCAAGGCCACTTGGTATGTTTGTCTCTTTTGACCTAAGTTATAATGTGGTTGTAGGACGAAGTACCAAGATATATTTGTGGACTTGGCCTCACAAATCAAAGAAGCTGCAATGCAGACCGCATGATTTTTTTCTTCATACATTTTTTACATTTTGCATGACTGTGTGGTTGAACACTCGAATAGACACCCACTTTTGTATTCATTTTCAACTGATCTGTCTTCGTTTCCATCGCCTTTAGGTTGGTATTTCTTTCTTTCAACTGGTAAATTGACACAACGAAGAAGGTGTCTACAGTGAACCAACAACGGATCTATTGGTTTTGTACAATATTGTACTTATCTATTACTTATACTACGGTTTGCATTCGTTCTATTGCAAGTGTGGCTTCAATTTCTTGAGGTTGTCGAGGTCTGCAAAATCTCTCAACTCGACAACACAACGTGAGCCCACCGAATGAAATACTGACAACAAAAAGGAAAATACGAAGTACTTGGACTGAGTGAAAAAGCTCATGGCTGCATCCAACAACGGGACTTGAGACATAAGCTGTACCAAGAATTGCCCATGCCAGAGCAATTATTGATTGCAACAGAATGAGACAAATAACAATTCGAGTCGAGGAACAATAGTAACATGTGCATATAAAGAGTGTAAATACAGCCAAGAGTAGACTAGATACCCCCACATAAATGTCAAAAGGTTTGGTGCAAGCATTGTTGGCATAAAGAATATAGAACACTGCACCTGCGATTGTAAATCCAAGAAAAGGTAAAACAACAAGAAATCGCTTCATGCTTGGTGTTAAGCAAGAGCAACGCAAGCAAAATAGCAGCCATTGCTACATAAATATAAGCTATGAAATACAATAGATATTGTACCTCACGAGGTAGTGTGCTCAATACATAGGATCCAAGTAATCCGACCAGAGGAACACACACAAAAATGAAAATAGCAGAAGTAGTAATAGCTAATGCAAATAACCCAGGTTCATTATCTGGACACCCTTTTCGAGTACTCCAAATAGCTCCAAGAATTCCCCACACAATACTACATAAGCTAAGCATCCCAACAAAAGCTAACAATGGTAATTTACGCGAATTTGATAAAAGCAACACCAAAGTTCCCACAAGCATCCATAATCCATAGATAATTCCACTTGCAAACAAATATAGCACTGTTTCTTGTGGACATAAACGAGATACAATAGCACCTTGGTCAAAAAGATCACTAGCTGCTGTTGTTCGGTGTCGTTGTAGAGCATTATATCCTTCCAAAAAGCACAAAAATGAACATAATAAAAGAACACAAAGACCAGCTATAGATGCTATCTTACGCATGTAATTTCTTCGGCCACGGCTTCTCTTTGGGTACACAATATCACCTCGTACTCCCATCGTCAACTTATTCGAAATGAGATCTTATAAGAATAATCTAAAAATAGTGTGAGTTCCAAAGGTTGCGATACACTATTTTTAGTTTAAAGTTAAAAAAGGCATTTTTGAAGTTGGGACATGCACGATGGAGACACCAAGAGAAGAGATGATTGAGTCTTTCCATGATCATAGCGATCTATCGGAGCGTCTTTCAAAGCATAACTTTCGTAAACCAGATAGTGAATGTTGTTGTGATGTCATTCTGCGTGTTGGAACCTCCCGTTTCTATGCGCATCGCTTTATGCTTGGAGTGAGTTCGAAACCATTGTGTGTGATGCTTACAGGACCAATGCGAGAGTCGAAAGAATTGGAAGTCGCGATCAATGGCATCTCGAGTGAAGTTATGGAGCTGCTTTTGACGTTTATTTATACGGGAAATGTTGAATTGAGCACATTAAATGTTGTACCGACAATGGCTGCTGCTGAAATGTATGAATTATCTGCACTTCGTGAGGCATGCAAACAATTTGCTCTACGTCATGCTAAACATATCTTTCGACGTAATGTTATTGAGCCACTTCCTGAAAAATTGCTTTGTGAGCTTGTTGCAGATGAAAACCTTCAAGTATGTCATTCACCTTACTCTCTAAGTTATTGTATTGTATTAGATCCGTGAATCAACCTTATTAGATGCTGTTCTAATATGGGGAGCAGCACGTATAGAAAGTGAAGATGAAGAAGATGAACGACGTGGTCCTCAGTTGCAAACAATTCTTCAAGATGTGTTACTATTAATACGCTTTCCAACTATGAGTGTTCGAACATTATATGGCACTGTCAAGCCACTTGTGCAAAAGCAGGTTATTCCTGAATCCTATCTAACAGAAGCTCTCTTCTTTCATTTGAATTGGGGTGCAGCACAATCCCCAGAACATCAAAAGCGAATGACACCAAGACCATTCACGTTAAGCTCAGTAAGCCATTTTTTCATTTCTATTGAATGAATGCTCACATAGAGAAAACGAAAGCGGGTTTCATTCATTCAAACAGTCTCATTCAGCTCCCCACCAGACCAAACAAATGATACTTTATAACTAAAGAACTAATGAAGACAAGGAATATGACACAAGACGATATATCCTATAAATTAAATATAAACAAAGATGGACGACACATTCAACACACCGACGTGCAACTCGTTGATGAATATGTACTGAATGGTTCTTGGAGTATATGGTCCATGCTTTCAAGCATAGCATCTAATGGGTCCATTGTTGGCAATGGGAATGGCGTCATTGTGTTATTGGTATCAACTATGGCATGTGATTTCTTCATCACAGCATTTTCAATCTCAAGAATCTCTTGAGGCAATTGTTGGTGGTCCCCAAGATTAACTTTAGCACATGAAAGTAGCATCCGACATTGTTCTTTATGTTGTTCAATTTGTGCTTTTAAATCCAAATTTTGATGTTCACTCAATTGTCGTTCTTGTTTAAACACTGCAGCAATATCTTTCCATGGTAAACTTGATCGTTTAAAGTATGCTAATTCTTTTGCACGATGTTCCAATTCCCGAATTTCATTTTGTAAAGTTTGCAATTCTGCTTGATGATGACATCGTTTTAAACGAAATCGTTCCCGATTGTACACCTGCTTCTTCAATCGTGCACGTGCCTTCTTTATTTCATCAGGTACATAAGCTTTATGTGTTGAATCATAAGCTGAAATTAAAGCGGCTAATTGTCGACTGCTGCACATTGTGGTGAATTGAATAATGACATGAAGATGAAAGATCGCCATGTCCACAACGTTACCGCCGGCGACATGAAGTAAATTTCGTCATTTTCTAAACAAACTCGTATCCGGACAATACTTATAATATAAAATACAAAATTTAATTCAATATACATTTTCTAAATGATAAAATCATACTTTTTTATCCGTTCAGTATGGATCAGTTGTGCCACCCGGCACATTGGTGTTACTTGGCTCTGGGACACCATGCAGCTTACTGTAGAAAGTATGCTGTCTCATTCAGATATCTTCATGTCGATATAGTCTAAATGCCAAGATTGTCTTGCGTTGACATACCTATAAATAAGAACCATATATAAATAGATTTGAAACGTTCGAAGGTCCAAATTGAAACGGTAATGTCGTTTTTGATACTTGTCATGTTGAGAATTGATTAAAGCAAATAAATACAAGGACATTTTCAATGCTGTGGACTGCAACAAGGTTAGTATGACCATGGGACAAACGATAACTTAATTGTGATGCGATGAATTTCATGTCACGAATCCTCCAAAAGAGTCACATGCGTGACATGCCAATACCCTTTCAAAATACATATGTATTTTCAAAGGTTTGGTTAGAAATTCACCAAAGGTCATTCTGGGACATCACAATGAAGTGTAAGATACTGTGAGCATGGAGATGGCGTGCTGGATTGACATGATAAAAAGGCATAAATCGATTGTACGAGAGGGATTGTAGAAGCCACAATGAGTCCACAAAATAGTCGCAGCGTCAAATTTCATTCGTGTAAAGCATTCCGTTCGAGAAATCGTTTGGGCAGAAGTGTAGGTACCTTTTTTTCATTGAAAACTTCACTTGAATGTACTCTTTCGTATCTTCACATATCTTCTTTCATCAAGCAGAGTTTCGCCATGCACTCTACGAGCGTCGCGGCGATCACATTCAAGACAGGAATCGGCAAGGACTCCGTCCCAAGTTGCAAACACAGGAATGACTACTAACTCATGCTTGAAAAGTTTTCATTCCTTGGGACATCAATGCTCATGTCCCGCCGCTGCGCTATCGCACACATGTCTCAACATGTCTAACCTGTCAGATTACATCATCAAATTTAAAAGGGATTACCTAATCATATTTAAGAAGTTTAGGTAATCATCGTTAAGTTATAACAAGAATGAAAATGGACGGCAAAGCGCTCTTGGATCATGGAAGCTTTCAACGAATGTCGATGGAAATGGATGCGTATGATGAGAAGAGAGAAGTGATTATTCGTCAGTCGAGAGATATTCTCAAGGCAAGCAAACAAGCGATCTTTGCTATGCATCGTGGAAACATGGACGAAGCAAGTGACAAGCTGGAACTCGCAGATCAAGTAATTGAACAACTCGCACCTGTTATTCAAGCAGAACAAAGTCTACGACATGGATCTTTCTCTAGTGCTATGGAAGAGTATGCAGAAGCTCAATGTTTTCGTCATTTTTTAACTGCAGGAACACTGGTATCGTTGGAACAACTCAATTTTGTTGACAGAGATGAATATCTTGGAGGTGTCGTTGACTTTACAGGAGAAGTAACACGTTATGCGATTGTCCAAGCTACAAAGAGAGACATTGCTCGTGTGGAAGAGTGTCGCAATATCGTGGATGCTATCACAGGAGAGGTAATGATGAGAAATGAGATATCTTTGACATTTCTGTTGACATGTAGTTGATCCAATTCAGCTTTCGGAATTCCCCATTGAGAAAAAAATATGATAGTCTCAAGTACAATTTGAAGAAACTTGAAAATACGTTGTATGAACTCTCTCTTGTGGCACCAAATAAGGCATTCAAGCTTTCCGATGATGATGAACCACCACAAGACACAAATACAGAGTATAGCTATCAATCGTCAAACTAATGTAAATGGCTTGATCGTCTTTTATCATTCTTTAGTTCATAGAGGACAAGATAGCGTTGAGACTTTGCTACAACAGAACAGGTTTCATTGCCAATGAACGAGTTGTCAGTAGGCGTATTCAAAAAGGCAAATTATGAATTGAAAGCTTCTAGGATGAATACGCTCTTTATTATAGTTTGTTCGTGAGCTGAGTTAGTGAAGAAGAGTACTAAGACCATTTAACCTCCTGTACCAGAAGACAAAGTAGAGTCGAGTTCCTGAAATTTGGTAAGTATAGCACTGTACTGACTGATCATGTATGTTGAGAAATGATCCTATATTCTTTTCATTTGTCAAGCACATATTCACGTTAGATAGCTTTTCAGATGCGTATAATGGTGGCACATGATATTGTGGATAGTAAAATATATACAACGTTAGTATCGAATGGCAAATTACTTCATTAAGAATATCTCGGCTAATGAAGTATGAATAGAAAATTCAATTCGTTAAACAATGCTGATTAATGACATGCATCAGGTATACATTTAATCTTCTTTTGACATGCTAAATGCTTCGGAATCCATCGGAACTGTACGATGGAATCGATTAAAATCAATCACTGTGGCGCCTGACTCATTTTCATAATCAACACAATTGATAAATTGGTGATTGAACATGATTTCCGATGCTTTAAATGATTGACGCATTTGAACTGTGTATGATGATGAAGCATCAATGCCTTCAATTAGAACAACAACTTCAAGCTACTCAAAAATGAAAATATGCTAGATGCAAAAGAGATTACATGGACTTCATTCCAGTAAGCCAAAATGCGATCAATTTCTGTGTTGGTCATAGGCGTGATTGCAGAGCCTGAAGTTTCATCAAAGAGTTTGCCTTTGTTGCGACGATGACGATTGTCCCGATTGCCAACCTCTTCATCAGCAGCTCGTTGTATAGGTTCTATGAGCAAAGTTTCATTCAGATGAATATTGTATGCAGATTTACCAGGAAAGCGATAATCGTTGGCAGGATTGTGTTCTGGGTCACGTGATCGCATTTCTGGGGGCAAAAGTGGACTCCATGCATCAATTCGATGTACAATAATTGAAGGCAAAGCTAAAATGAGCCAAGCATTTAAATCATCATCTGGGTGCTGAAGACGCATTGGGAAAGACTGAATGCTGTGAATATGATGAGAATGGTAAGGATTGCGAGATCGGTGTAGAATAGCGTAGCACCGGACATGAGCTTCATTGAGCTAAATAAAAATTATTGAATGACTCTTGGCATTATACATACCTGGTGCTTTCGCATTTCACATGTCTGAAACATGAAATACAAATTACCACGGATCTTTTGAACACAGGCAAAGTTAGACACTGCCACCGTGCTTGCTCTTGCCTAAATAGCCATGTTAATTGCAGCTAATTCTTTAAAATAACAAACCTGCCCACGTGCAAAACGTTGGTAGAGAACTCCGAATGCTAAAGCACCCATCAAGATTCCCATCATTGACTACAACAATGGCAATGTAGCTTAATTTTTATGGTGTAAACATACCTCTAGCGTAATAACAAATATACCACTTGGACAGCTTCCAAAGAAAATATCATTTGCACCAAATCCAATTGTACTAAGGACACTCACTGAAAACATCCATCCTTGTGCAAATGTAGTCACGCCAAGATTACATTGTTTTGGTAAAACCATATAAATGCAAGCAAAGAAAATCAAGTTGGTTAAATACTACATCCAACACATTACAGTGTTATCATGGAATAATTCATACCACAAGTGTAAACCACAGTATAACCTTGTACAGGCTTTGGTTTACAATTGTATGAAAAGGGGCTTCAAAGTACAATTTCCATGCTTGAGGTGGGCGAATCCGGCGAATGCTACAAGCAACATTAATCAAACGGTTTAGATCCAAATATTCACGTACTTCCACGTGCCCTGGGACTGCTTGAGAGGTCCATTACGATCAACTAAGCGTAGCGCATTGTCTGTCATCTCTCGATACTCTAAAGTACCATTATATGTGCATCAGGAATTCTTCTTCACCGGTCATACTTCGTGTCAGATGCCAATTGTCAAGTGAATTACTGTATATAGGTGAGAGCAACAAAAACGTACGTAGCCGACTTTCTATGTGTCTATTCACCATTTAATAGAACGAGTATAGGAAATAAAGTAGGAATACTTATTGGATTAGATATTCATACTTTGAACTACAAGATATTCCTTAAGAACAATGACGTCTTAAGGAACTTTGTTGAGTCATTTCCTATTGCCCTTTTATACCTTCCTACTGTATATATCACATGGTTTACTGCCACTACTTTACATAAATATTATTACTTGATAAACTTTACAATCACTAATTTTCGAGTTCAAAAAACTACAGTATTCAAGTTGCAGTCTTGAAGATTTACCTTCTTGAGGAATTACTTAAAGTGGTTCTTGCTTTATTTTACAGTACGAATGACACGTTATGCAATTGTGCAATTTCCAAAGCACTTAATTGATTGCTCTTACTAATAATTTTGATACTCTAATGTAAATGTGCTTTTTTTACCTCAGAGATGATTAATTTGCTACTGCAAAAATAAAATATTAAGTACCAAATCAATGAAAATAGTGACTCAAATGAAGCAATAAAGGTATCACATGCCTGCAAAGAATTCACTCCAATGCTAAATGTCTTTGTCTTCTTCATTATCATCATCTTCCTCAGCATCATAGAGAACAAGGTGACGTTGAGATTTGGCAAACACAGCTAGTACACCACGTGTTCCATTGCCTACTACTCCAGTAAACGAGCTTGATGACAGTATCCGTGATTTTACGACCATTGAGTCATCGAGTACATTGATCTGTAATAATATCAAGCATTTGAACAGCAAACTTTAGTACCGTAGCATCTCTTAATGAAGAAAATGTCAGATTGTCTAGAGATACCAAAGCCAAACGCATGTCTACTAATAGTTTAGGTCAGATATCTTTATGACAAACCTTGATTGTTTTGGTGTTGCAATATGGCAAGTGTACTATGTTTTGCTTTGGTGTACAAACAAAAACTCTCCTATATCATCAAAAGTGCAATGACTGTAGGTATATCAGGGTACCAGCGAAGCAATACCAAGTTTTGATGATTGCCATTCTTTCATTCCAGCAGAGTAGCGAAGAAAGACGATATGATCTTCGGTAGCAACACCCACGATAGTAAAATTATGCGAATATCCCAGCTGAAATCCTCTTTGGACAATAGGGAGTTCAAGTATCACCGATGTACTAAGTTGATGTAGACGTGCCTTGTTGGATAAATCATATTCAAGCAAATGGGTACACCATGATAGTTCAATTGCCTTGTAAATTTCTCCAAGTTCTCGATTTTCACCGATATCACTTGCAAAATTACTCGAAATAAAAGGAGTTTTAGGCTTCCATTGGCACTTTCCCAGCATCTACAAGTCAATGAGAAATATTGTTTATATCATTTTTACCTCAGACACAGAATTGCCAAAGGTTACTTCTATTGGAATACCATCAGACGAAGTTCCAATATGTGCTTGATAAGCTTTAGCGCATGAAGATGCTCGAAATAAAAATCGTGCAAGACGTTGGGTGTCCAAGGAATTCATTTTAGTTGTTGGTTTGCGATTTGCTGACTGTGCCAGTATCATCGAGTTGAACCACGTAAATAAAAGTGAATAATCAACTTCAGTCTCTCGTACACCAATTTGCAGTCTTTCTATTTGAACTATGAAGCCTCTAACGAGATTAACGAGGCCATCAATGTGTTCAGGAGTAATCAACTACATTTTTGTGAGTTTTAAGCATAAATACTGTTTTACTTGAAAATGGTGAGCATGAGCTTGCGTCAATCCTCGAAGTTCACAAAGACGAAAGAGTATATTGTTTGCAGCAACTTGTAATTGTTCGTGGACCTAATTCATGTCAAGTACAAGATTGAATATATTTATACTAGAGTTTGGATAGAGTGACAGGCATGTGTAAAAGCCTTTTGCATACGTTGGATGCCCTATGCCCATGTAAAGTAGATTTCTAGTAGAAATGCCTACCTGTTCTTGAAGATCTTGAGCGAAAAAGTTAATTAGAGCAGGAAAACCAAGTCCGGAGCAAAGAAGTAAGTACATGTGTGCCTACAATGCAATTGGAAATTTTCTCTATAAGTCAAGGAATACTTGAGGGCATTCTTTTGTTGCGTACTTGGCATAAGCTGGTGATAATAATCTCATTTTTGCTTCAAATATGCGAGTTCCAGTATTCCACTACAAATACAAGCATGATCTAATGAGTTAGAAAGTTTGTACTTCAGAGTTTATCTGCTTTAATGTGCTTTCAGCGGTGCGTAGTAGGTTTTGAATTTCCCGAACATGATGAGCTACAACAAAGAGTTGGGATTGATTTTCTCCAAGGTCTCTAAGTTCAATGGATTGAATAGATTTGTTGTTTGCAAGCACAACTGAAGATAAATCTTCCATCAAGAATAGATTGGACACTGGAATACCAGAGCTCCCATACATATTGGCCTTAATACAAAGAATACAAACTGCACCATAAGCCCATGCGATAATATCTCCATTAGCATCCCCAGAGACTAGAATATGACGATCATCATCAAGAGCTAAAACAGGAGGAAATTTATTGCTTGATTCCACTGATGGTATTGCAGGGTTCATGACAAAATAACACGTTCGATCATTTTGCTTTGAGCTTGACGAAGGAATGCTACAATCACATGTAAACCATTCCAATTCAATCATTATTTTAATACTTTGTCCAGGACAATGCTGTAATTCCATGTTTGTGTTCCCATGAGTGTACTTTGCCAAACAATTCAATCGTAGAATCAATTGATGCTGTCTCCATATCATACAACACAATTTTTCCATTCTCCAGCCCAACAGCTAGCACAAGACCTACATATTTATCTATTATCTACGTTCTCTTTAGCTTTTAGTACCATCAGGACGCCAAGTCATGGCCGAGATCGGAGCACTCAGTTCGGTTGGTTTAACATGCAACAATCGCTGCCAGCTCACAGAACGCTAGTACACCATCAAATAAGATCCCTACAATGGCCTACGAAGACGAGAAGCTGTGCATCCAGCGTTAGAACGGCCACAATGTCCATCGTTGGGCAGCATGCGATCTCTTTAGCACTTAGAGTCTTGTCTTGTAGCACTGAGAAATTCATTTCAAGTTTGTATAATCACCTCAAGAATGATTTCATTTTCAAATTTGCACAGTTATGCACACATGCTATTTTCTTAATGATATCTTAATCCTCTCTATTAAAGCAAATATGAGGTTCTTTAAAGTATAAAGACGCTCTGGAAGAAGAAGAGATGTAAATGATTGTATTCATGGCGCTTTACTAGTACATTTCACCTCGAAGGAGTAGTTTGGGCACATCAGAGACAACACCACCTTCGTGAGGACAAATATGAGGAAAAATGAGCAAACGACCACGTTTTGGATGTACAGGAGCAATAACGGTGCGGTCTGGAGCCATGGATGAAAGCAGATTTGTTTCTCCACCTGATGGACATGTTGAAAGATAGATAATAAATGTGGTTGTAGACGTCACACCATGAGCATCAGTTCGAGATAAATCTGTGTGAGCTGGAAGAGACCCACCAATTTGATCGTAATGAAGAAATCGCATATTTGGGAAAACTTTTCGTCCAGTGCGTTGATGAATTTGAGCCATAACCCATCCAAGACTATCGCAATAGTAAGAACGATTAGAACAAGAAGCTTTTTCTCTTGGAGCACTAGGCAATTGAGAAAATAGATGTTCAAGACGATGGAGAAAGGATTCAGGAAAGAGATCATCCCAGTAGCCACTGCCAGCACCAGGATGAGCTGCATCAGAAGGAATAAGTGTATTGAAATGAGCTTTGGATGGTGGCATCGTGCACCATTGTGGATTGAAATCGTCGTAATGATCTTTGGAGAATGGCTGTAAGAGAGAGACAACTGCAGTGTGATTGTGGGCAATGGCAGCTTCTAGAGGAAGTGTTTTGGCATTGTCTTTTAGTTCTGGTGATGCTCCAGAGTCCAGTAAATACTTGACAACGCGTTCGTAGCCAAGCCATGCTGCTACATAAAGAGGACTTTGACCATATTCGTTTTGGCAATCAATATTCACTCCAGCATTAATAAGAGCACGTAATCGACTGCAATTGTTGTCAAGAACTGCTTTGTACATGTTGGCATCACGTTGAGATTGAGTTGCACCAACAAATAATTCCACAGCATTGTACAATGGTAATGGTTTGACAAGTTTGCTTACTTTTTCACTTTTAATACCTTTGCGAGGAACAAGAGGTAGCTTAAGGTATTCTTCTTTGGAAGTTGCAGCGATATCCTTTGGAGTAATTTTGTTATGAGAAGCATTTTGAATTGTACATGGGGCATTTGGACAATCAAGTAATTCTTTACAACAAGGACAGACAATATCTTGATCAATTCGCATCGTTGATAATTGTTTCCAGAAGCAAAGTTCACAAATCTGATGTTGACAAGGATCAAGTTGCATTGTTGACACTACTTGATGACAATCTTGACACTCACTTTCTTGTCGAGAAAGCGTCGTCAAAAGAAGCAATAGCCATGCCATATATGGTGGTGGATACTGCATCAAGCAATCTCTTGCATTGGGAAACGTAGCAATGTCATCTTTTTTACGATGATGAAAAGATGGATCAGCTCCAGCATAAAAGAGTGCAAGTGCAATATTAGGCGAATGCAACGTCGCAAAGCGTACTAATGGCATCGACCCTTGATAAGTCGTACAGAGCACGTTTAAATTGTACTTGGCGAGCTTCACAACGCCAAACTCTACACAAGATTAGCTGTATTCAATCAACTCGAATCGTACGTGCTTGGCATTTATTCCTCGTAAATTCAACGTACGAAGCTATTTCATCCTTTGTAAGCTCTACTTTGCTGTTGATAAGGTTGTGATTGATATGATAAAAGGTCTTTTGTCGTTCATTTCTTCGTTGACTCCATCGACTTCCTCCTTTCGCGCTCATTGTCTCCATTGTTTATGATACTAATTTTCTACCATGATAATCAATTCTCACATGTGAATACCACATGTGAAAAATACCTTTGAATTCGTTTAAACAAGTACCGTCATAATGATACTTTAGTAGCTTTATGGTCATCTAAAGGTAATGGAGAACACGTTTATTTTTTGAGTGTTTAGACACTCGTATAATCTTCTCAATGTTTGGCCAAGAGTAGCACATTCATTATCTTGTTGTTCACAACGGGTGGACACTACTTGATGCTAAAATATTGAAGTAAATTTTAACTTAGTTGATATTATGACTAACCAAAATCAATATGAGTAACCTGTTTAATGGATAAATAAATGAATACTATAGCACTCTACTTTCTATCATTCAGTGAATGCATTACAACACGAAATAAACTGATTGATGTGTATCTGATCGGACGATCGCGTGCTTTGGGCGTATGTAGTGATTTTTGTCCCAACAGAAGGCATAAGACGATGGGTACGAGGTAGCATTTGTCAATTCGATTGGAGATGCACTTTCCATCAGCACTTGATCGCAAAGACTTAGCACGAATACGAAAACAAAAATATAATCGAGATCGATTGCGTCAGAAGCGATCAGAGTACCAGTTGGAATTACAAGAGCTTCAATCTGAGTTGGTTAAACTATCATCTTTTTTAGCTGATACAAGAAAACAACAAAAAATTGGCATTTTACAATGGGAAGAAGTAGCTCTTGCATTAAAAGAAGAAACTACATTGAGTTTGCATCAAAATCGAGCTTTGAAAAAACAAGTTGAGACTTATACAAATTTGTGTCGAACTATGAAAACTTGGGTTTCCCATCGAATTATTCATGTAAGCAAAAATTAACAAAGAATAGTAAATGAATGGATGTAGGCATCAATAAACCCTAATCTAACAACATGGCGACATACAACCATTGCAAGCGAAGAAACATCACGAAAACTTGGCCTTGACTGGATTTCCAAACGAATGTATCATATTCTTCCTTCAGCTATCCAAGCAAGTGGATTACCTTCAGATTTAACAGATTATTACCGTATTGATGTTGAAATGTTGGATGATTCATATCGTTTAAGTGAGTATAAGCAACGTCTCGAGCCAGTGTCTTTTGCTGTTGCTCAAAGAACTTTATCTAATCAATACTTTGAAATCTTTGATGGTGATGAGGTAAATTTTGTTTATTATCGTAATACAATACTTAGATGATGTAGGAAGAACGCCAAGATGAAGATTTTACATATATACGCTATCCATCAGTATATGGTCAAACTCACAATGTTCCATACACGGAAAAAATGCTTGTGAGGCAATTTAAAGAGCAAGACAAATACGTTGTGCTCACCCATGGTGTTCCTGATGATGAAAAATACAAAGATCCGATACGTTGCGACTGGAGTGCATGGTATATAATCTGAGTTCGATTCTCTCAATACTCATATCCTGGCAGGGTTGTGGCAACTCGAGTATCTTCTACACATACTCTTTTGCAATTTGGGTATATCTCTTTTGGGTTACGAAATGATGCCGGGTATTTACCATTATCAAAAGAAGTTCTTGAATTAGCTTCGTACACAACTGATGAAGACCTTCAATTTAAAAAATTTTGTCAAATTCAACGTGATGATCGAGCACGACGTTATGCTGAAGATGTAATTGCATTTCGTAAAAAATGTTCACAAACACAAGCAGCTATGCTTGAAGAAATATAACTTATTTGAAATCCTCTCCCACACTCTTTATTTCCTAATTCTTTCTTAACGTCCTCACATGGATAGCACAACTCATCAGCCCACTTAAAGTTAAAAAAATTGCAATAAAGACTTATAGATACATATATTTGCTTTTAGATAGCATTTAGCACATATACTATAAATTTTAGTAGACTGAATAACGAAATTGTTATGTTTTGTTAATATATCAGTGTACTGAATATACTGAATATATCATGGAGACTCAGTTCATATTGAAACGGTATTTCCATTCACTTAATAAATTCACTCATTTAAATGGGAATCTTCATGTTACCTTAATGGTGCAGAGACCATGCTTTTACGACGTATCTCAAGTCAGTTCCGAATCAGACATGAAAGACGACAAGTATGAGCGTGCCAAGTTAAGGAAACAAGCGTATAATCGAGAACGTTTACGGCTTAAACGTGTGCAGTACAAAAATGAATGGGATCAACTTCAATCCCAACTTTCATCTTTAATGGAGCAAGCAGAAACTCTATCGGAAAGGATTCATCCACGTCCATTAACTTGGCGTGAAGTAGCCCAAAGCTTGAAAGAATGTAGAGAATTGTCTGAGCATCAACAACGTGCATTAACAATGCAATTGCAATGCAATCGTCGTCTTTCTATAGCATTACAGCAATGGCTTTGCCATTCTATCGTAAAAAGTTACTTGATGATTA
>JNBS01000483.1:0-15292 GCA_002081575.1 Thraustotheca clavata | reverse complement strand
TGTTGTAGAAAAGCAATGTCCATATCTCAACACATTCAGCATTCAGACTTGATGACGATGTAGATTCCACTATTGAATAATGTACGTTTAGATAAGTGCTGCTCATGGACATCCCCGTTTCTATTACTTACTCACGTATTTCAATGAGATAGTAATTGAAAAATGTCATCGCATCAAAGAAATGAGTCTTTGTCATTTTTAATCACTAGAATGAATCTAGAATGTAGATGACGCTTAGTGCTGAAGAAAGCAGAGGTCGTTCAGATTTTTCATTTTAGTGAATTGCTTCATTTTTGAAAGATTTGAGAATGAAAAAAGTTTAATGACACAGAATGATAGATAAGATCTTATCGAAATGAGATACTATATTTTTAGCAATATCCATTTGGATTTCTTCTGTATGAAACTTGCATGACTGTTTCAACCTGTCCAAACAACTGTTGCATAGTGTTGAATGAATTACACAAGCATGAATTTCCCTTTTAACATTTTGGTGCAAACTATAACAAGCAATCGAAAAAAACGCTGGAAACTTTACTTATCCTCGGTTTATCAGTTCATGATACTTGCGATATTTAAAGTTGAGATAAATTTATTAACGACAGCCAGCGATTTCATGTCATCTTGTAAACTCCATCAATTCACCACCCCTACACCTACAGCAAAAGCATTTTAGCCACCACTGTTTTGATGGTCTGAAATGGTCAATCCATTTCTGTGGGTGATTTCACGTATATTTGATGCAATCCTGTACAAATTCTTGTATGTATATCAATGAGTATCGTCTCATGCCTTTTTACGAAGCTGCTCATTCAAAGTAAACATTTTATTAATGCCATGTTAATTGATTTATTTTCTTCAAAATGATGATTTCGAGATTCGGAAATCAAATTATGATGTATCCGGAAGCACCGCGATCAAATACGAATGACTCGCAACGTTCGTGGCATCACTCTTGGCGATAAGATCCCTGACTTTGCCTTTGACTCCAGCCAAGGACCTCTATCTCTCAAACAATACTTTGACGGACAATGGGGACTCCTTTGCTCGCATCCTGATGACTACACGCCCATTTGTACCACCGAACTCGGTGAATTGGCACGTCTTGATAATCTCGGCGAATTCAGCAAACGCCACGTCAAAGTCATTGGATTGTCGTGCAATGACGTCAATAGTCATCAAGGATGGATCAAAGATATTGAAGCGTACTCTGGCCATCAAGTCAATTACCCGATCATAGCTGACAAGAATCGAGTGATTGCAAGTGAATTGGGAATGTTATCGTCGGATGATCTTGACAAAGCTGGGTTACCATTGACTGTGCGATCAGTGTTTGTGTTGGGTCCAGACTTATCGATCAAATTGACGTTGACGTACCCAGCATCGACAGGTCGTAACTTTGTAGAGATCTTACGTGTGATTGATTCATTGCAATTGACATCGAATTATTCATGCGCGACGCCAGTGAACTGGGTGAAGGGAGAGAAAGCGTGCATTGTTCCAACCGTGTCAAACGAAGATGCTGCACACAAGTTTCCAAAAGGATATGAGATTGAAGAGCTGCCATCGGGCAAGGGATATCTACGCTTTACACCAGATCCATCAGCTTAAGTTTGTACAAGTCATTAAGAGATCAAGTTTTTCTCTTTTCTCTTTCGCTTCAATGCAATTTTCCATGCTTTCTGCACAAATACTCGAGTAGAAATGCGATTTACTTGTGCTCCAGTCATGATATACAATGGGAATTTCAATGGCCATCAATGGATAACTCTATTCACGAAACAAATCTACATCCCTCGTCCTTCGATGGAAAAGCCAGCCCATTCCTATTGTGACCAATTAAAACACATAGTTGTAACAGTGTTATATTACGCGCTTTATTGCACATTCTCCAAGATTGACTTCGTTGAAACCAACGCTTTTGACGTTTTTTTCTTTGGGCGGGTCCGGATATATTATCCGGTGAGGCAACCAAATTGGTGCGATTCTGTTTCATTTCGCAATTTGCTCGGTAGGAGGCAAGTGAATAGTTCGCCGGGATCTTGACGGCTATAACGAGTAATTAACTTGTGTTGTGCCTACAGTGATCTGATATGAGCGTGTCGTTCCATTTTAAGAAGAAAAAGTGCAAGCGTGGCCGAACGGCCATGAGTTATTGCGAGGCACCATCAATGGATGCTGCATTATCAGCGCTTCAAGTGTCTGAAAAGAAAGATGAGGTTGATTTTTTGGCGCCAACCCCAATGGGATCGCCAATGCATCAACGAGCCAAGAAAGCGCGCTTTACGGTGGATGATGACCTTGATGGTTTAATGTTCCCCGATGAACCTGCTACAAGCGCACTTCTCATTGTAAGTTCATGTTTGGAAAAGGAACTTGCTCGTCGACTTGTAATGCGTAAAGAACGTCAAAAACAATCTAATCTATCGAAACACAAACAACAACTTGGGTATTTTGCCATTGCTACTGCCTTTCAACGTGCATTTCGAGAGCGCAACCCAGCGATAACACCTCTTGCTATTGAAAAAAACACTATTTAGACTTGACGCATAGTCCGGGTTATACGAAGATAGCAATGTCTTCTTTCCTATCTATTAATCACCTGAATAAAGTAAAAATCATCTTCTCGACCAGTTTGTTTTCGTGACTTTGTACAATCATCCGTATAGAATCCCACTCTTTTGGTGTAGAAACTACTGTAAATTGGGACCCAACCAACAGACTTCAACAAGAAAAAGATCGTCGAATTCTGCATTTCCCGACCACCCAAGAACATTATCCTTTGCTAACTCTAATAGAGAAATAGCTAACACCCGAGATCAGTAGCTACATGTCTGAACCAGGTTGCATGGCCAGGACTAAACTGTGTCCACCGCAGTAGAAAACAGCGCAAGCTTCCTTCGTCCAAGGAACACAGTGGAGGCTGTTGGTCACGGCCACACTATTTTCTTTTTTGATCAATAGCAAACAAATTAAACACTTATCAGCAGTAGCCATGCTTCAAGCTCGCATAACAGAAGAACAACGCTTCAAAATCATGCAATTAAAAGAGGTAGGTTCAGTTGCACCAAACTCATTCTGTTGATGAATTTATACTAAACGCCATGTTCGTCACATTGTTACCACATACAATCACATATAAATACGATTTCTATAAAAAATAATGAACGTTTGTAGTTGCATACAACTCTTCATATAAGGTATGTGAAAAAATTACTGGATCAATACGTACCACAATCTAGAAGATTACCTCCTGATAATTTGATAATGTATTCCAAATTGTGCAATTTATACTTTTACTCGCATTAATGATGTCGATTTGATTTTAAATGGGGAAAAGCTAATTTCGCAGAAAATATTTATGGCGTTCAGAATTACAATCGTCCAATTCGTAATTATAGACGTGTATTATCATACAGTATTGATAATCAATTATAGGCAAAACAGAATTTGCTCTATTGAGTAAAATGTTCCATTGGGAATAAAGCAATAGAGCAAGAAGCACTGATAACCATAACTTTTTTCATGTGGAACTGACAACATTAATGAAGATCATGTGTATAAATAAAACTAAACACTACAGCTTTGCATACGTGTCAAAGTAAAAACAATAAATACAACCAACCACAAACAACGTATTACCTTCACTCATGTGCAACTTAATACAATTTTTCATGCTTATCAAGTACAAAAATGCCTCCACTTGGAAAAAACGAACAACACGATTTAAAACTCAATCGATACATTTTTTATTACAGTGGGCCACTGCACTCCCAGTGATTTACATTTTCTCCATTCCAAAGCATGTGACCATATAACGTGGCATATGGTAAATATGTCTGCATATGTTTTATGTTGTAGACAGTAAATTTCCTGGTGTTGAGTTAACACTAAATTGGAGTTGAACAGGAAACTCCTTTTATACATCAGTAACATATTTGTTTCTATGGTAAATACGGTGGGACTGATGGAGCAATCTACAATATCATTCGCATTGCCGCAACAAAGAATGATCATTTTAAATTGTCTTCATACTTAAACATCAAGTAGCTTTCATTTATTTAAAGATAAATATAATTGATAATAAACTAGGCAAGTATTTTAGTTTTGATATATTTTTTGTTTTAGTATCACAAATGAATCTGCATTTTTTACAGTGCTTTGTTCATTCATGATTGAGCATTCAAAATTGATATTTAAAACTTGGCTAGTTTTCTAATAGAACCGATAAAGAGCGTCAATGAACATTTCGAATGACGGATATGAAGGCGATAATCAATAGAATTTCGTATCCCCAAAATTTCTATTCCATTTTGCATTTTTATTCACATCGAAATACATAGATATTGACATTATTCCTTCAATACATCATAATCTCAATCACTCCAGTCGTTTTCCCAAGACTAATCTACACACAAATAACAAAATAGCCACCAATTCCTCTTTCTTCATCCACCAAGCAAAGTAAATTATCAGAACCTCTAAAATTTAATAGCAAATCTACATACTGTAGGAGCCGCAATGTTGAATTTCGACATCAATGGTTAAGTCCGATTTGACTTTTGTGCTACTTTTGCAGAGGACATGTTCTGGCTGCATTCAATGCATCACAACACCATCAACTAACTTTTTTATCTTTTAAACACTTTAAAGCTTTTCTTCTTTCCAACCATCTTTAAACATAACAAATATATCGTTCTAGACCAAGAGTATTTGTCCAACCATAAACCTCTTACCGAAGAAACTCCAAGTTCCCCTGTTGCATTGCCCCTTCCAGTATCTTCTTATCGACCCTCGTTTACCACTTCTCTTATAATCTCTACAAGAGTAAATTGTTTTTTATGGTCCAGTTCCAACGTCAATTTGGCACATCAAGTGGGATGTGCTGATTACGCAAATTCAAACCGTCCCTCTCCCTCCAGTACTTGAAATGGGAGGTTTTGCCACCAGTTATTAATTAGCCACTTGGTGCGTTGGCAATCAAGTGTGTGATGAGGCTGTTGTGTCTCCATGGAATGTACCAGCGTAGCTGCATCTTCCGCTCCAAGACGGCGCATTTAGCTCTGCCCGATTTGGAGCTTGTCTTCCTTGATGGTCCCATGAATCTCGTGCCCAAGATTGTTGCGACGTCAAGCAAGCAAGTGGATACAACAGCATTCAAAGCGTGGTGGGATCCTACCAAACCATTGACGGAAGATGCTCAGCATAAATTACTTCAGTACATTGGTGATGCATTGCATGCTAATGGTCCATTTGATGGAGTACTTGGTTTCTCGCAAGGTGCGGTACTTGCTTCATGGTTGTGTTCAAATTACTCTCGACACGAACTGGACTGGTCCCCATCACTTGCAGTGCTTGTTGGTGGCTATACAGATCCACGTGATGCAAATACGGTCTTTAAACATGGGATCACTGATGGAATTCACTCGTTCCATGCATTTGGAGTTAATGACCGTGTTGTGCCTGCAGCCAAGTCGGAATCATTAGCCCAGTTATTTGAATCTGCGACGCCAAGTCTCGTCACACGACATGTCCATGAACAAGGACACATTGTACCCAAGTCTCCAGCCATTATTAATGCTTTGCAAGAGTTTATTGACGAGCATGACGAATACCATGCGACTCCCATGCTTTATCATGCACAACAGTTGAGATGAATATTTTTCTTTTTAACTTAAACTTCCCCATTTTTTCTGCACAAACGATGCAGTAGTTTATACTCGTCCAAGAGCTTGGGGATATCATTCACACGAAGCTCATCGGCCGTCTTTCCTACAAAAGATGGATTGACCACGGTGGGCACCATCACGACTGGTGTGACATGCTGTGCCAGTCCTTCGACACGCCGAGCACGAACATCAAGGATGCTTAATGGACGGAATTGAACGTCTTCTGTCTCTGTAGGTTCTTCTACTTGCAGCACATTGTTTGCAAAGTTGACAGGAGCTTCTTCAGAAACCGATTGCGTTGTAGCTGCGAGTCCAGCTTGGAATTCTTCTGGGGTAATTGTTAGACCAGAGTCATCGAGTTGCTCGAGGAACGAGACCGAAGATACGATGTGTGTAAAAAAGTATCCAGGCTCAGACAGCAACTTGGATGGGTGACGATATGTTTGAATGTAGTGAACAATGCTGTGTAGATTGGGTGGGTTGGCTTTCAAGATCGTGTAGATGAGAGCAGGTAGAAACTCGTCTGCACCAGGGTATCGTCCATGGTGAGCTCGTAAAAGATGGGTCAACTCTTGACAGACATGAAGGATACATGTCATTTGACGACGTGGGCTCAGATATCGACTGAGAGCAGCTAATTTCTTTTCAATAACTTGCCAACGAGGTAAATCTGATGTAGCTGTAATATCCAAATGCTCAAAAGATAAAAAGCTAAGCGATGCAATACGATCATGCAATTCATTGTCCATTGTTTGGTATTGATGAAACACAGTTGCATGAAGTTTTTCCATTAAAAATGCTTCCAACACTTCACGTTGCCATTCTGGGTCTTTAAGTTCATCAATAAGCTTCAATCGTTCCATACGTTGTACCAATGCCGATGATTGCATCAAATGCATTAAATGTGTGATAAAAAGATGAACTTTTTCACCAAAATGTGATGCTGGTCGTTTAGTCATATCCATGGCATATTTTTCCTGAAATGATTTCAAGAACGTTTGAATCGTATGTACTAAGTCTGCAGCTTCAGCATGCTTCAATACATCAAGTAATTGATTATACGCTCTTCGAAATGCAGGATCCATCAATAAAGATTCCCCATTATTGTGTGCAATTTCATCAAGAATCGATATTGTTCCTGTAGATGTCGTTGTTTCACGTGTTGTGGCAGGTGCAATTTCAAGTGCTTCCATAAAGTGAATCATCTCTTCCGCACACTTGACACATTCCAAGACAGCAGAATTTCCATGGCTACGATGGCTTGCAGAAGGTCTTCTCTTTCGTCCAATTCCCATCCCTTCAACCCACGAAATTCGCTTCGTTCGAGCCACGTGCAACAACTCATCACGTCTCTCTGTTGTTAGCAAAGCATGGGGCGACATTGTGCCTTCCCCACCTCGTGCTCCAGATAATTCAGTCCCCCGCCGATTCCACGGCAGCGATGTGAGCATGACGTTGGTAATACAAGTGTGATTCCATTATAACATACACTAGGATTCGATTCCAGATAAAATATTTTTATCCGTAGGACACGTTGGAATGATGTTCATTCAGATTTCTTAGCGAAAACTTAGTGCATTTTCATGATAAAGTAGATGATGAACTTATTGCTTTATGATTGAAAACTAATTGATAATTGATAGTTTGACGGCAGATAATATATTTCTATTGTAAATATTTATCGGCAATCGTATTGTGGATAAGCTTGGTCATTTTGACATGTCATATAAATTTGATGAAATTTTAAACGCGAAAGTAGAATCCACTGTAGCTGTGGGATGTTGAGATTGATGCGGGTACAATGGGTACAAGCCTGTCTATCTACCTATCGTGTCATCTTCACAGAAAATGCTTCAGACATTTTCTCTCGTTGACGACAGCATTCATTCTTGTGTATGATTTTTACCACATTCAAATTGATGATTATGCCTCATGATAGGAAAAGGCATCGAGTGTCTGTGGAAGAATCGATTGTTCGTGCAGTCTTGTTAAATGGAGAATTGGCATCTTTATTGTATTCCTATCAAGAAGGGATCTATTGGGACTTTTTCCCGCTTTTAAAAGAGTGTAAACGGATTAAAGAACGTGGATGTATTCCACAAGGAGATCACCTTTTACTTATCTTACCTGATCGATTCCATGCGGCATATCGGATTAAAACAATGCCTTCTTCTGATCTGTGCATGGATACAACACACGTGCATTTGCTCCCATTGCATTTAGCAATTTTTGAAGGAAATCTCCATTTTGTTCAAAAATGGTATAAATGTCATCCTGATCATATTACACCTCGAGCTTTGGATTGTGCAACGAAATATGCTCATATTCAACTTGTTAAATGGCTAGCTAATAAGACAACAGGGACGCATGATGCTGTGGATTTTGCTGCTGGTATCGGTCACATGGAGTTATTGCAATTTTTATTTTCTAAAGGTATTCAAGGTTCATTTCGAGCAATGGATGAAGCTGCTGCAAATGGGCATTTAGAGATTCTTTGGCATTTACATACGTCTACGACGTTAAATCCAACGAGAAATGCAATGGATCGTGCTGCAGGCAATGGGCATTTAACTATTGTTCGCTTTCTTGATGAACATCGCTTGGAAGGATGTACAGTTGAGGCGATGAACAGTGCAGCATTCAATGGTCATTTAGATGTGGTGAAATATCTTCATACACATAGAGATGAAGGATGTTCAGTGACTGCAATGGACTGGGCTGCTGGTCAAGGGTATTTAAAAGTAGTGCAATGGCTTGATGCAAATCGCCATGAAGGATGTAGTAAAATTGCTCTTGATGTTGCTGCTACAAATGGCCATTTTGATGTTGTTAAATGGCTGCATCAACATCGTAAAGAAGGATGTACGACAGCTGCAATGGATGGAGCTGCTGGAAATGGACACTTGGATATTGTTGAATATCTTCATCACAATAGAAAAGAAGGTTGCACAACTGCTGCCATGGATGATGCAGCAAAGAATGGATATTTGAATGTTGTGCATTGGCTTCAAGGAAATCGAATGGAAGGAGCGACAGAAATGGGTATATGTGAGACTAGGGACCGAGGCTTTGATGATATTGCTGAGTATATGAGAAAACATTGTCGAACCGATATGGCTTGTGATTCTTCAGAATGTGAAGTCAATGATGATAGTGATGAAGACGACACCTACATTAGATACTATGACAATGACGATGATGATGTCCTGCGATAGTAATTATAGTGAAAGCCTACACAAATTGTTAATGTATCATTTGATATTTGTTTTGAAAGCTAGCCTCCTTCTTGGACTCTTCGTATTCATGGACGAATCATTATAATGGCAATAAGTGCTAGTGCCTCGGCTCGCGTTATTGTAATTTAGTTTGGAGAATGCTATATGCGTTAAGGCTTTTTGCCCATTAGATGCACATGTCAGAATAGGAGTGCGTCGTTTGCATGTAGGGCACAAGTGCTTCACCAAAAGTCTCTTGCAGCTTTTCAAAAGTACTTTCAAAGTCCTTTGACATTGCAGTCGTTGTTTGCAAAGTTAAATATCGCCCAGCAGCATGCTATTCAATTGGTATAGGCATTATAAACATAAAGAGCTCATACCACAAGAACACCAAAGCAGTTTTGAGCTTCAAGACGAAGAACTTGATTGGAGTTCGATGGTGCAAAACAGGGTAAAAGGGCTTCCAAATACTTTGTCAAATGAGGAAATAATAGACGTTCCATCACAAGTGGACCAAGATACATCAAACCTGCATAATATTAAATACATCAACCATTATTTCTTACCAAGGATAGCACCATAATGCGTAGTAAAAGGTTTTGTTGGGTCTAACAAAGCTGCATGGTATGTTTTTGAGACACGAGGTTGGAGATTATCATAGGTATCGCCAAATCTATCATATTGTTTACTATGGTTAAAGAAACAAGCTTTACCTCGAGCAAATTTCGGCAATCAAACGTGCTCCATAATTCCTGACAGCCCAATGATCTTCAGTAGGGTTGGCACATAAATCTTTGTTGAGAATACATGTCAAAATAGCAGGAATCATTTGATGAAGCTGTCACTTCGAATCAGCAAGTCAATATCATTCAAAAACTTACATAAAGTTCAATGCGTAGCCCAACGTTGTGCAATAAGGCTCGAGCCATGCGTAAAACAGAGGAAATCAATGGTAAATCATGGTTGCTGTGCTTGACTTCTTCATAAATGAATCGAGAGAAATATGGCATGACTTGATGAAGCCCAGGATCATTCGATAAACTATTGTAAGCAGCTTGTTGTCGAACAAAATCGTCGCTTTTCACTGCGTCCGTGACTTTTGTGTAGTACAATTGCATTTCATCCGTCAAAACATGCTTTACAAGCGGTTTACGCGTCACATTTCCAACAAAAGCTGGATCTGATATCGAAGTAGTCGATCTCGAGGTCCAATTCGTATCCGTCACATCATTTTCAGGAATCTGGGGCTGCACACCTTCAACAGCAAGCCAATGCATGTTAATATTTGGTACAAGAGGGCATAATGGCAATGGAGCATTAAGAATATCAAATACTCGAATTTCAGAGTCTTCAGGAATGAACAATCCTGGTGCAATTTTACGATATGAAGTACCATCTCCACCTCCATATCCATACAATACCTAACAGAATCATCAATACCATCTAATTTCTTGTTCATACCTCCATATTCCGTGTTGACAATGCATGATTGATGTCTCTCGTGGTCAAAGTTTCCCGTCGAGCATGAGTTTGAAATTTAATCGCATCCTGAATGATCTCTCGCAATCGGAACTCTACTTCAGGTGCTAATTCACTCGCACAGCCCTTCTTTAGCTTCTCCAAGCCGATGCTTTGGCCGATGACCGCAATGCTTTCTTCCCTTAGCACACTCATCTCCACGAACTTGGTAAGTAAAACACTTTTACGTATTTCGTCAATTAGGTTAAACTATTAAATTCAATATACATCATAATTGTTTAACTTACTAAATAAATATTGTAAAGTATGTATTATAACAGTAAAGTGTAATACCTCTATTATCTAATAGTTAATTTTGAAAGGTTTTATATAATTTAATATCATTTGTGATAATGACGACGAATACCAAAGCATTTGAGGTAAACTTGCAAGGTGAAGTGCCATATAAGGATTGTGCAGCGTTTGAAGAACGTATGCGAGGACTCTGTGGAGATGATACTGAAAGAGTAGTGTGTATGATGTAGTTTGGACGTGATTATCTCGTTAGGAACAATTTTCATACAAGGAATATGTGTTTAATTTTGATGCTCAGAGCCCACAAGGTAATTGAACACAATTGTAATGCATATCATGGATGTAGGAGTGCCAAATTATGAAGTTCGTGCAAGACACGTGCTGTATGGATCATGTACATTTACAGGAGCAGCAGCAGAACTCTCTGCAAAGAATGAGAAATGGTTGATGATTGAAAAGAAGTGTTGAGACTAAAGCTTGTATAGGGAATTGAGATATATTGGGAAATGGGAACGAAAGAAAGCTTCTGATCAAACAGCTAGAGCTGCTCAAGCAGTGCCATTTCGCAGCCAAACAGCAGTGTCTGCAAGTGATAATGTTCGCGCATTTTTAACAACTCTTGGATTCCGGTATACTACATAGAGAAGAAATGTACTAAATTGCATACTCTATAGTCATAGCTTCCAGTATCGACGTGCTGGTACGCGTTGGAATTTCCCAAATGGTATTATGGTGGAAGCAACACGTATGAAGCCGGTAGATATGTTTGCTTTAATGCTCTGAGTTGATATAGTTTCAAATTGACGAACAAGATGATGTTCCTTTGGAGAACATGCAAGTAGAAGCTCTTTTGCTTGAAATTTCAGCTTTGACAACGGATGACAAAATTGAAGAAGTTGCCCAAAAAATTCGTAGATTTGCCATCGATCTAGACCCGTATGAACATCCTTACATCATCAAAGCTAATTGTACTTTAGATTCTTCATTGAAAGACCTGTCGAAGGAAAAGAAGTATCACATCATACTGCTATCTTGGCTGGAGAAATGAGAAACATGAAGAAATCTAAAATGCGACGGTAAATGGATTATTCTTAATTCGATTTAAATGCCAAAATTCGTGATGGAATATTTCCACGTCCACGGACATCAAGGTGATCTGCATATACATCAATTGTAGCAAATGCGTTATCTTTCGATTCCAAAGCAGCATGAAAAACAACATAATGAATCCCACCAGCGTCAACAGCATATCCATTTTCATGGTAATGACCACAAAATACAGCACGAATGCAGTTATAGCTGGCAAACGTTTGAAGCATCGTGTCATAATTCCAAAGCAAACATGCATGATGGCATGAGTCTGGATGAATAGGAACATGGGAAAACACAACAACATGTTGTTGTCTTGCTTGGGCACGATCTAAAGTTTCTCGTAGCCAACTTAGCTGATCAGTGTCTATCGCTCCATTGTATTCAACAAATCTACGCTCGACTCCAAGTAATGATGCCGACGAATTTAAATCATTGTTGGGATTGCGTTGAGCAATAAACTACGCAACTTATCAGCAATGTAAAAGCATTTCTACTTACATTTCTAGAAGCAGTATGCTCTACTGAGCCTGGAGTGTTTCCAATAATAGATTTTTCATACGGATCTAATACTATAAAGAGAAAAGATGGTTCTTGAGGCAAATGAAATGAATAATACGCTCTAGTCGATGCAGGCGGAGGTAAAAGTTCTTTTGGACCATTTGAAGTATGATGTACAAGCAATCTCAAGTACTCTTCTCGATTAAAATTGTAGAGTTCATGATTCCCAATACAATGATGAACAGGACCAATTTGAGATTGAAAAGCATCAAGAGAGCCTCTTAATTGCAAAAGAGCTTTCATTGAAATGCTCGTAGCAGCATTTTTCCCATCCAGAAGGTCTCCAAGGTTCATAACAAAGCGCAAAGGCTTGGACTTTGCTTCATCAATCCATGAATCCACAGCAGATTGTAGATTACTCAATGCTTGACGGTAGTATCGTCGAGATGTTTTCATATAGTTCCACGCATCATCAATATCTGCGTATTGTACATCAGCAATAGCTCTATCTTAGATTATTATCTCCATATTCACAGAGTCATTACCCAAAAGAGAAGAGCGGCGTGGACATTTGATGGCGTATAGTTTGAATTGCTTGTCGCATTCTAAAATTCAATTTATTTTGATTAAAGTATACATTGAAATACGTCGACATTTTATTGACTTTAATTTGTCGTAAATATATGCCTATCATAAAAACATTTGTTTAAAGTATATAAAATACGATTCTCATAAAATTCGACAGAATTGTGTCGATATTGAGTAAAATACGTGATCATTCGGCATTATTGGACATCATGAGCGTCGAACTTGAGATTGATGAAAGCAAAGTATGGAGCGCGGAAGAACGTCAAGCGTATATCGATCAAATTCCAGAGATGTCTCTGTTTGAAGACCATATCCTTGATGGCGATGTGATGGTTGATGCAATGATGGCATTAGTAGAAGAAGGCGAGACAGCAGAAACGTTGGCTCTCAAGTACAAGAACAAAGGCAACAAGATGTTCTCGGACGGAAAGAAAAACAAAAATTACTATGGCTATGCCATTAAAGAGTACACGGATGCATTCACGTATGGGTTGAAAGCTTTAGCTGAACCTACAGATCCTGATGTTCTTGCAAAAATGGACCTTGACGAACCTATTGTCATGGACAAACTCATGGCTACGATCTTATCAAATCGAGCTGCTGCTCATTTATCACTAAAAAACTATGGTAGCTGTCGATCAGATGCAGCTCGTGCACTCAAATATGATCCCAAGAATATCAAAGCAATCTATCGTGGAGCAAAAGCTTCGAGCTTGTTAAAAAAACCAGAAGACACTTTGCGCTATTGCAGTGTTGGTCTTACTATTGATCCTACAAATAAAGAACTCTTGGCTTTGCGCAAAGATGGAGATCGTATTCTTGAAGAACAGCGTGTACAAAGAGAATTGGACGAATTTAAAGCAAAGAAGAAATATGCCATGACAGAAAAGTATCGCAAATTATGTACTATGCGCAATATTCGTGTTGGTCGTGCTGTTATTGATGATGCACGTGTCAAAGATTTTGAAGGCAAAGCTGATTTGGATGAAGAAGGAGTCATGGGTTGGCCTGTGCTGTTTCTTTATGATGAATATGGGCAATCAGATTTTATTCAATGCTTTAGCGAACAAGACATGTTTATCGAACACTTGGCAAATATGTTTCCAGAAGATGGTCCATTCTGCTTTTGGGATAAACGTCAAGACTATGTAGCATCCAAATTGCAAATTTACGTTGCTGCTGATGTTGTGCCTGCATTCAAGTTGCAAGAAGAATGGCATGTGGCCTTGAGTGGTGTTAAGGAATTGGATTCGATGGAGACTAAGCGTTTGGATACAGATGAAAAGCATGAGTACAAAACTAAGTTTTGGTTCCTCGTGTCTCCATTTTGCAAACTCTTCCGATTACTCACACATCGTGAATACGTTGTACCTGGTATTCCTGTTGTCAATGTGATGGTCCGAGGTTCCAAGCAAGAAGCATCATTTTTGGAGGCAATTGAACACCGTGTTATTAATCTCGAAGAAGGTTAGGTTCTGTGATTAATTTTTCAATGCTAGACTCAATTTACTTCTCATTACTACATTGCATCGTAGCTGTTGTAGTTTTTGCACAAATTGCATTCTATCAAGGAGTTTTATGACCAGGTGTGAACAAGAAGATATTACTTTATCGAAATTAGGTTCATATCAGTAGATGAAGGGTCAGCTAGTGGCTCCACGGAAATCACCCCGATCTGCCTTACAGAGAATTATAACTCAGTGGTATCATACTCTGTGTTTGCATCATTACTTGTTTGTATAACATTTAGTTATACAGGTAAGTATCACCTACTGATATGAGTTGATCACACACGGTGTGTGGTCCTGCTAATAGCTATAAAAAACGCGTTTTCATGTAAAATGATAACGTTTCCAATTTATATCCAATCAAGCTAAGTTTGGTTCCAATGTCTCATAAACTAAGTTTGTCATTCAAAATTATGGCAGATGTGTGTTGGATGGATTGTTGCGAAAAAATTATATTTCCTGTATTGTGTATGCTTTTGCAGGCCCTTTTGTTATTGGTATGAAGAATTTTGAAATTTCTTGTTTACTTCGCCACATAAAGATTCAGGTTTGGAGGAGGAATCATTATTAGCGATGGAAATACTCGATGAATGGTTACTCTTCTTGATGCAGATCAAAATCCAGTGATTGTCAATGAATTAAATTCAGAACTTTCATGAAAAGTTCACCAGAGTTAAAATGCAAATGAAATATGGTATAGGTTGTGCATACTGAGTTTCTTGCTATCTTGATTGAATTCGAACATCAAGCAGTTTATGTGATCATACTTTTTGAATTCTGACTAATACCTTCTCATCACTACTATTTACTACGCTCTCAACATACGTGTTTTGGTCGTAAAGCCCCAGATATTAGTGAATATTTGTCCAGTGCCGAAAAAAGAAAATCTTAATGCCATGCAGATTTTACCAACTCAAAGGTTGCGTATTGCTTTGCTTTGTTTTCATGA
>JNBS01000482.1:0-22790 GCA_002081575.1 Thraustotheca clavata | reverse complement strand
TAATTCACGATACTCTTGGACCATTGCAGTCTATCGACTCATTTTTCACTGCTCCATCTTCTGAGCTTCAGTATATCATTTCAACAATAAATTCTATTACCTCAATGGCATTTCAAAATGATGCTACATTACTGAGTGCCTACAAATTACTACCAACTTTAACATTTGATCCTATACCTAAATCATGGACGGAATTAAAATACGACTATTTTGGAGGTAGCCCACTTTGCAATACTAGGACTGGCACATCTTTTATCCAATCTTCATTTTCATTTGATGATGTCTGTGGTCAACCAAAACCACTTCAAATTACCTTTCGACCAGATACTGCTTTCTTTGCATATATTCGTCTTCGTACAAATGGCATTCCAACTAAGGATGCTTGCCACTTATGTTTGACAACAACTGCACTATGCTTGTCCATGATGGATCAATTAGAAAGTATATACACTACTTTAATATCCAACTCGACTATACTTGACATTTTGACCAATATTGACACATTAAACAACAACGTTGAAATTGTTCAACTTGCATCCTACAACTCAACATCTATCATGTTGCGTCAAAACCTTATACAATATCCATGGTCATTATTTGGTTATATTGGTTTACACGAATGGGTATATGGTGAGAGAGAAGTAATTTCATTTGAAGGTGATGCTGGTATATTTACGGTGCTATCTGAGAGATTAAGTGGGATAGCTTTTGCTGCTAATCAAAAAGAAATTCCCAACACTACTTCTCAATATCTATGGAGTGTTATTATTGCTACAAGTGGTGTGTTGGTGGTTGTAGCAATAGTTACTATTATCATTTATATTCGTCATGATTCAGACTCGAGTTATGACTTATTCTTTTTCAATCGTATTGTTGGTCCAGTTTGGTTAGGACGTCCATTGATGCTTATACGCAGTAGCACCGCAATTATTATCCTGAGTACATCTCCAATTGTATTTGATACAAGTGATGGATTTGGTCGATTTTATTTTGAACCGAGATCATTTGGTTATCGATTACTACTAGCAAGTGAAGCATCATGGCTGACGGATGTGACAACTGATCTATTGTTGGTATTTACACAAGATATAGCTCAAGTACAAGGTTCACTTAGTAGTTTATTATTTTGGCTGGTAATTGTTTGTGTTGAAACATATTTACCTATTGAAGCTTGTGCAGTTGTTGAACGACGATGTAGTCGAGAAAATATGGACATTGATTTAACATGTACAAGTGGTATGGTGACACTAGGCTCTTTTAATCGAGCTATAGCAATTGTGGTTGTCAATTTATTGTGTGTTTTGGTAGCTACTCTAATTGCAAAAATTTGTCGTATCCAACATAATAAGTCAACTGTGATTATGCTACCGGCATCGGCTCTTGCTTTCTGTTCATTAAATGGAAATATATGGACAATCGATGCTTCCATTACATGGATGTGTGGAATGTTTCGCTTTTATTTAAATGGTGTGCACTATATTCTCGATACAATTTTATGGATTATTTTCACTGAACATGAATTATCACCAATTTCCGCTCTCATAACACCTAGTCACCACCTAATTATGGCTATCCCAACTAGTGCTGTCAATGGTAAAAAACAAAAGTTATTGTTGATTGCAGGCCTTTTGTACCTCATTGGTACAGCTCTTGGTAGTATTTCGTACATCCAACTTGCTGGTGTCAACTTTGGAAATGACTTTTGGTGGGCCAATTTTAATTCTACTGGTGCTTTAACATTTATTGTTAACTGGTATGATAAGTACCGAATATTTACGCCTAATCTACACGATATTCAACTTCATGATATTGCCTATTCAGACATTATGGATTACTCGCATGAAAATACTGTGGCGACATATTCACCATTATTTGCCTCAATAGTTCAGTATGAAGTTGTTAATCAAATCAAAATTGCAATACGCGGACTACGGAATACTGATGGTTGCTTAGTTCCTTGGATTGCTACTCAATATTGCTGGTTGGATTTAGATCAAAAGTACACTATGGCAAATTCTGAACTTCGTCAAATGAGGTGTGAAAAGTACAAAAGTAATGGAGCTGTGTATTTGGAAGCACCTTTGCGTAATGTAAAATGGATTGAATTTGAATCGTGTTGGGGTGATTCATTTGAAATTGGCATAGCTAGACACCTTTATAACTCGAATTGGCTGGACATGATAAAGACAAATACCAAAGCTGAAGCTGACGAAATTGATTATTGGTTAAATCACAATATAACTTCGTACACTACACAGTGGCAAAATTACAAAAGCATTGGTCTGATTGACACCTTTACAATTGTGAATGCTTTTGGAATTTCGTATCCAATAAACTTACAAACTACAAATGGTTCATTTCGACTTAATCAAGAATCATCAATGAAAATGTATTGGTCTTTTGCAAATGATTTATCAGAAATTAACTCTAATGGGTCAGGAATTGCTGGGATGTCATTACTCCGAGAATCAGGAAACTTTGCCTTTCAAAATACTACATTGCAAAATATATACATTTTAAACAATACATTATCTGCCCCGTTGACACGAAATCGAGCTTTGTTTGCAAGTCAGATTAGTCCATTTGGCTCAATTGATATTTATCATGTACCAATTCCACTATCATTACTACTTTTAACTCGTGACATACTTGAAAACTTATCTCGTGCTTTAGCAACAAATGGAACTAAATGTCAAAAAGCATTTGAATCAATTCCAATTATGGCACTTATGCTACCTGTTCCAACATCTATTAAGCTTGAAGTAGTAGCAGGGGGCAGCTTTTTATGTGATCAAGCTCCATATCCAATTGAAGGTATATATGGTATGCTCTTATTTTTTTCATTTCAAGCAGCGTGTGATCTCTCACTATCAGAATTTCTTCTTCCAAAGCCTCAGCAAGTATTATTTGCTTTAATTGCTTCAGGAATACCATTAGATGAAATTCCAACTACTTGTTCAGCTGACCAAACTTCACCACTTGACTGCATCAATTCATTTCAAAGTGCCTTGGAATTCATTACAACATTTATGCCAACGTTAAATCAACATTCATTAAGGGAGAAAGTAATTCAAGATGTTAGTCAAATTCAAATGATGCAATATATTTCAAATACGACAACTTCAGCTCGTCAATTATATCACCAACCTTTACTTGATATATCGGATCCCGCCATGATTGCCTTTGGATGGATGTATTTGTATGACTGGGCAATTGGAGTTCGAGAAGTGGTTCAAATTGATGGTGATTATATAAGTTTATCAGTCATTTCAACATTTTCAACACCAACAACTTTTGCTGTTGATGCAATGGAAGTTCCACACAATTTATCTGCTTATTGCCGAGCATTATGCCAATATGTATCATTTGTTCTAGTTGTGTTAGCTACAATAGCAGGACTTTATTTGTTTTTAAATCGCTTCACTACTGAAGGATACAACTTATTCGCAACAAATAGAGTTGGTGCACTTGTCTGGATTGGTAGACCACTTTTACTTGTACGAAGCTTTACTGCACTAGCAATTCTAAGCACTGCACCACTTGAGCTACAATTAATTGGAAATGTCACTGTATTTGCTACACCTATTACAGGATCACTGGGATTTTTGACAAAGTTGTTAGCTGCTGGAGAAGTGAATTGGCTTGTGTTTATTATACAAGATATCGCAATGGTGTTTACAAAAGATGTCACGGCTTCATATGGGCCTATGTCGAGTGTAATTACAATGTTTATATCTATATACTTAAGTATTACTGCTCCTGTAATACATCAAGCATCTATTCATCGACAATGTGCAATTGATGTCATGGATTATCAAATAATTTGCTCAAGTGGAACTCTAGTCATTGGAAGTATAAAGCGGTTTATGACTTTAGTTGCCATATCATTCGGTGTATCTATTGTTTTGTATATATATTGTCGATGTCGACATGCTTATGGTATTCGATATGGACACTCGTCTGGATTACTTTCTTGTGGTGCAAAATACTTATTCAAACAATCAAGATGGATATATAATGATGTATACTACATTGACTATTCTTCGGCTGTACTTACTGGTTTAATCATCATTCCAAACAGATCCAAACTTTATGTCTTTGATGTAAAAAGTTGGAGAATTCATGTATTTGATCATTTGGCTCAAAGTTCGCCAAAGCCTTTACATCTTCAGTATGCTTTACCATTGATCAAGTAATAGCATTTATTTATGTAAATCCTTCAACAAAACTTTTCAACTTTGGACTATTAAATGTTAATTTCTGTACATAGGTCTTCATACTCATTTTGTTGACGTTGACATTATTCGAATGGAAACTATTATCATCCATTAATTATTTGTTGAATAAACAAGTGACTGTCCAAGTAAACAATTGATTGAATCTGTTTTTTTGCAAAAATGATATATCAAACATATGTGTTTACAATTTAGCAAAGATATCAAAGAAAGAATACAATTCTTTAGTCAGTATAAACATATCATCATTCAATATCCTATCAAAAAAGAATAGAGATCAATTTAAAGTGTTTTGGAGTGATATTATGTGCATGTTTATAAAATGTGTTTATGATCAGGGTGTTGTGGTTTCCAAGCTGTTTTACTCGTCAATAGCACTTTGGAATTGGTATCCCATGACTTCATTCCACGAGTAATTGCAAGATCGACTTGAGCCCAATTATTTCTTAAATCAGGCAATGTACAAACATGTCCAACTTTTGGTTGCCCACAACGTCCACATTTGTACGATTTTCGTCCACTATTTTCTTCCGCAGCAGCGGCAGCAGCACTTTCTTCTCTTAAATTCAAAGCAATTTGTGCCATGTCCATTGACAAGCCTGTAGAACGATTACTTCCACGTTGTCTTCTTGGAGTAGGTTTTTTCTCTTCCATACTAAGCAAATCTGCAAACATGGGTCCATCTACAATACGATATTAATTCACTCGATCATATTAAAAATAACATACTTGTATTCTGTTGAAATTGTCTTAATTGTTGAGCATGATGTAGTAAATTATCTGGATTGCTCAAATGTCGTTCATGACGTATTTTATGTTTTAAATCCATTACATTTTCTTGCAATTGATGTGCATGATACGATTGTGTAGGTTCTACATCACATTTATTAATTTAATTTCATATACCATTATCTTTGTACCATTCAAACGATTGATTTCATCAGGTAAAAAATCTTTCAATATATTTTCCATATCCAAATCATCCATGACAGTATTCGTACTTGGTGTACTCATTGTAAACGGTACAGGCTCTGGCTATCAACATTTAAACACTTCTATTCTTTTATTTCATGCACTTACAATAGTAAAATCAAGATTTGAAGCACTGTCGCTGATCGAATATATCCCCTGCGATGGTGCCAACGACGCAGGAGCTACAAAACTCGTAAAACAATCAGGATTCGACTTGTGACGCTTATGCCCATTGCGACGAGCCTCAGGAACCACATTAAACTCCAAATTTAAGCCAGAGAAGAGATTATCGCCCATTGACGTCATACGATTGATCGATTGTCGTCAATTCTTATTGTAACCTACATTCTGATCATCCGGATAACCAAAGTATATTACCCGGATATTCCGGTCTTTTAGCCGGATAATAATTATGTTCGGATAGCAAACTTTCTGGATAACACTTATATCCGGATAATGCTTTTCCAATAAGATCTCATTTTTGAAAAAGATCGGATGTTGCACAGTGCTTTGGTGACAACCGAGAAGGGAGTTGTGTTAATGAGTCGTTATATGCGTCCGAGTTTAAGTGAAGAGAAGCGTATATACGAAGAGACGTTGTTTTCGTTGTTAAATTGGAATCGTTTACAGCTTGCAAATGATGGGGAAGAAAATTTGGTGGTATGTTTAAAGCAATATGTGGTATATCGAAAACATGGTGATATGATATGGTTTTTAAGTGGGAATGGTGAAGATGACGAACTTGTGTGTAGGATGAATCTCATGTTTCTATAATATTTGATTGATATGGGTAGTACATGATGTATTGGAGACGATTGTAGCAGTAGCTGGTGCCCACATGGAAAAACGATGTACAGAAAGTTTGTTTTTATCGAATCATGCAAAGATACTTGTGGCATTGGATGAACTTGTATTTCAAGTAAGTATAAACATTGAAATGTGGGATTTATTCAAATGGGTTTTGACGTAGGGACACGTTGATAATACAGAAGTTGCATCAATTTTACAAATGACTAAACTTAAACCATATCCAACCAAAGTATAAGGCTCTTATCTTTTTTACTACAATGCGGCGATACATAAATGAATGAATGCTATCTATAGTTCATGACCAGGATGCTGAGGAATCCATTTGTTCTTGACTTTAAGAATTCGCCATTCACTTGTATTGGAAGACGTAATTTCACTTTGACAACTTGAATCCATCATGCTTTTGATGGACGAACAAATGTGCCCACTCTTTGGCTGACCACATTGTCGACATTTGTATTCCTAATTCCATTGTCAATGCTATACAATCAAAAAGTGTCGTACTCGTTTTTCTTTAGTACCCTTTTCACTACCGTCAGCCACACTGCTATTGCTTGGTGAATTTGGTACGGAACGTATTGTGACTCCTTCAAATGTTGAAGATAATCCAGAGCTTAATGCAGGGCTCACAGGAATAGATGGATCAGGATACATCATGCCAGGATACAAATTAAACTACAATTGCATGTCACTTAAAGAAATAGAAATTATTGTACCATGGGTGGTGGAGCCATGGAAATACCAATTTGCAATGGAGATAATGGTGCCATCATTGGATTATGAACTGGAGAAGATGGTGGATACATCATATTTGCTCCATTGGCAAGTGGAGAACCTGGATAAAATCCTGGAGATTGTTGTTGCAACATTTGCGCAAAATTAGAGGATAAATGGGTCAAATCGGCCGAATTCGTGTACACATGCCGTCCATTTGCAGTACTAGTAGTATTAGAAGTAACAATTGGCAATAATTCTGGTAATGGATTCGGTTCCATGTCATCTTCTTCATTTGATGATGGCACAAACGGTATAGGTTCTGGAATTTCCGTAGGGACGAGCAAGACTGGTGGCATGGATAAATCAAGGCCTAATCCTTTAAGTTGTTGTGTATCGCCTTTTGCTGTCACAAATGTCGTCGTCTCTTTTGGAGAATAAAAGTCTTCCATTACATCTTCGACTTGATTTGGAATATCAATTCGTAATTCATCATCATTCAGTCCTGCTTCAGGATCATACTCCAAAATCTTGGAACGCTGTCTCTGGAATGTACTACTCGTCTTTCTCTTTAACACAGGCGAACGTGCCAAAGGTATATCCAAAGAATCATCATTTAACAAGTCACTAAATCGCTCTTCACTCATCTTCTTCCTGCGAAGAAATGACAATCGAGTCAATATGCACTATATCCGGAAGACAAAATACATTTTCTTTTATTATACTATACTTTAATATAATACAACTGTATTCTATATCTTGATATTTATATCCTTTACATTCTTCTATATAACTCTCTATAATACTTGATTATTTTATACTATACTTTAATCAAGAATAACGTTAATTTGCTTTATATATAGTATATTGAAATCAATATAAATTTAGAAATATTGATTGGTTTATATACTAAGGTTGAATCAAGGTGCAAATGAAGAAGAATATTGCTTTGTTTGTATGGTATAATAAAATTAAGGTGAAATGGACTAATATAGAGAGTACTATTGAATCAAGGTGTAAATAAGGAATAATTGATTGTTTGTATGGTATAATAAAGACAAGTTATTTTGATTATTGTGATAGATGCGATATTCATAATAGAAAGTTTGTATAGGAATAATAAAAGTAAGAGAATGTGTATGTCTATTATGTTGGGTACAGAGATTAGCTTCTTGGAGGTATGGAAATGAAAAGTAGATGGCATAAAAAGGTAGTACGAAAATGGTGATTGTTGGTATGAAAATGGGTGAAATAGATGAAGTTATGAAAGCTAAAAACTAAATTAATATACTACGTTCGTGCCTCCCGATGGGCATGGTTTACTGTACATCGACTAGATCATTAATGCGATCGTGTGCGCTTGCCTATGGGCGCATCGGTAGTTGTTTCGGGATTAGCACGCTTCATTGTAGTGCCACTGTCCGTACTGACGGAATTGTCGTCGATCGCTGTCGTATTTGTGTTTCGGACAACAATAGCATTGAGTTCACATGGAAATTTTTCATTTGCCTGAGTTGGGCAAAGTTGTGCCAATGTAACATGTACAATAGTCGATAAGGTTTCGCCTGAAATGTCTTGTTCCATTAAATCGGCATTGTTTGTAGTTGTATGAAGCATTTGTGGTAAAACCACCGCCGTATTAATGCCTCGAATTGCAAAGCTACCATTTACTTCTTTTGCAAATTGAAAACGACATGTTGGGCATGTACTACGTAGCTTCAACCAGGTTTCAATACAATTTGAATGAAATAAATGACCACATTCGACTCGTACAGTATCTTCATTCATAAATGCTTGCATGCACACAGCACAATCGCCATCTTCTGCTGTTGCAACAACTTTAACCAAGTTATCACGGACCAATTTGTTGGCAGGTGTCGAACTTTTCAAATAAGGTACAATATATCGTGTAATAAATTGTACCCAAGCTGGTGTATGTAGCATTTTCATTATATCGCCCATCGTGGACGACGATGGCACCCTGTATTTCAAATTCATACGCACATTCAAGCTCTTGGGCGCGGCCATGATCAAATGAAAATGGCATCCCGATGATGCTAAATAGAAGAGATGCGACATGTTTCCCGTAATGCTTTGAAATTGCAAGTGCCTAATTTAGGCTTCTTTTGGTGTACGTTTCGGCATTTCCCACTACCTGTCTTTACAGACTTAAAATTTGTATAGATAGCGTTGGGTGGATCCGAATTTCAAACAAGTATACAATAATCAAGATGTTCGAGTGTTAGAGACGTTGGAGCTTGCCTATATGCCACTGTATGCGTCCAGTGGTTCGGCATTGGGACACGAAAGTATGGACGCCATGCGCTTGGGTTAACGAGTTGATGTAATCCATCTCCACATTAGAGATTTCATCGGATCCACCAGTTCAACAAGTTTCGAAAAGGAGACGAGAAGGGTTAGTAGACGTGGTCAAAAACCAGAATTACAATAGAAAATAATATCGTTTCTATTTCGGTTCAGAATGCAAGCGATTGTACACATGTTATACTATTTAAATAAGACTTTGTTTTTTACACACGCAGTCAGTTTCTTCAACTTGTTTTCGTTTACGAGCTTCAATGTGTTGAGATAACGTGGATTGTGGCACAACAATTGCATTTAATTCACAAGGAAATGTTTGACGTGTTGGTACATGAGCAATTGGAATCAAAGATACATGGACAATTGCTTTGACAGTCTTGCCACTTAAATCAAAATTTTGAAGTTCATTTGGAGATATATGAGTTTCAACATCTTCAACAATCAATGCTGTATTAATACCACGAAATGCATAGCGTCCTGAAAACTCATTTTGAAAACGATATCGGCAAGTTGGACATGTACTTCTCATGCGCAACCACGCATCAATACATTCCATATGAAATAAATGGCCGCAAGGTAATTTTACTGCATCATGTAAACCATTCATACAAATGACACATTCTTCTTCACCTTGCATACAAGTTGTTTGCTCTAAACTTTCTAATACTTCTTTATTCACTGGTGTTGATGTCTTCAAGTAGGGCACAACATATCGTACCATAAAATTAACCCATGCACTTGAACGAAATAAACCAAGAACATCACGAACAGTAGCATCCAAAGGAGCAGGATATCGTACAGTCACACGCACATTCAACCCCGTGGGAGACCGCGACACCACTTGAGCAGGTGATGCCATATCTAAGAATGCAATAAGAGCTTATGTTCTTACTTATCCTCTTCCATATTAAATCACATTCGATATTTTTTTATCTTGACATTTGTATACATCCATCACAACGGCAAAGTGCTCCTTTTTACGATTGGTTCAAAATCATTTCAAGTGGATGCTTCTTTTTGATTGAATAAAATCTTTCTTTGTTTTTCATTGGTCAATTACCAACTTTCTCTTTTTTGATTGGTTAACACTGATAATTCTTGCATTCGATTGGCTACTATGTTGATTTGTCGTTAAAAAATAGATTCTTACATTTTGATTCGTTACAATCCTTACATCTTGGTATTGATTGGTTAAAATTAACAGATGCCGTGATATCACGTTTCATACTTTTGATTGGATAAAATGAATTTTTGAAGGATTGTTATTGGATAAAAGAAATCAAGTGTTTTAACCAATTATATTCGTTGGATGCATTCCGAAAAAAATGATGCTTGCAAAGCGCATGATGAGCGCGGGAATCCGTCGATTTTCGGATTTAAAGCTTCCAGACTTGATTATTACAAGAAATGCAGTAAAGGTAGATAGTGTACATGATAATATTTTGAATGATGTATCTAGCAACTTCATTCGTTGAATGAAAAGGAAGAAACCAAGAAATATTTGCGTGTGGCTGTCGAAGGTGGTGGTTGTTCGGGATTTCAATACGTTTTAACCCTTGAAGATGGTGCTTTAGGTATGTAATAGGTGTAGATATGCATTGCTATTCGTATTATAGATGAAGAAGATCAAACATTTGAAAAAGATGGTGCCAAAGTAGTGGTCGATGAGACTTCGTTGGAACTATTAAAAGGTATGGTGTACTAAACAACATAATAATTGACCTCTAAATGTAGGAAGTACAGTGGATTATGTGCAAGAACTAATTCGTAGTTCGTTTGCTGTCATTAACAACCCCAATGCTGTCAGTGGCTGTGGTTGTGGTACATCGTTTGAATTGAAAGAATAGATGTATTCAATCTCAATACAATTTTACTCCCAAAGCACTAAACAACCGTTCTTATCACAAGAAGCAAGCATTGATCCATTTGGACTCCACATACAACCCACGACAGCACCAGTATGCATTTCTTTATTTTCATGCAAAACATGTTCAGTCATTGCATCCCATATCAATACCGATCTAATATGTACACTTGAGAACACCATTGAACAAGCATATATAGATATACCCTGAAGTACTTCCAGCAGCAATATGCAATCCATCAGGGCTTAATGTTGCTTTGGACCAATTAAACCCACACGTATACGACGGAGCTTTATAATTTCCAAGTACTCCATACGTACGAGGATCAAGTAGTTTAAGTGTATTATCTCTCGAATTTGTCAAGAGTTTATTCCCATCCTACTCATACTCATTTATCATTTTACATATAACATTAATATACTTGGGAATACGACACTGAAGTAATTTGATCAGCATGAAAATCACTCAATTCATGAATTGGTGCTTTAGTGCGAGAATCCCAAAAACGAACAGCTCCATCTTGATGAGCACTTGCAAATTGACCACCAAGACCCACTGCAATATCATTACATGTCGATCTACTTAGTTTGTTAATATGATGATCTCTTTTAGAAAAATATATACCTGCAGCTAAATGCTTTTAAATTATTACCACTTTGTACATCCCAAACACGAATCGAACGGTCTGCTCCTCCTGTAAGGACTTCATTTGATCTTTCCAACATAAATTCTGCTGCATATACTTTGCCCTATTAAAATTTTCAATAAATTTGATATTGTATAGATTTTAACCTTGTGACCAAGAAGAGTATGAGCAATTCGACAAGTGCCCACACGCCATACTTGACAAATACGATCACATCCAGTGCCTATTTCAACTTGAAAATTTTCCAAAACTATCAGAAATACCCAACACAAGTTCTCCATCTTCAGAAACTCGTACACAAATTAATGGTTGGGACATCCCAAGACCACGATAATCAGCTTTAGCTTGACACGAATGAGCATCCCAAGCTCTTACTGTGCCATCACTACTTGCCGAAAATACAATTTTGCCAGATCCATTAAAACAAACGCTATTTACTTCAGTAGCATGGGCTCGAATGTTTTTACCATGTTGTAGAGATACATTTGAGTTATTTTCCATTGGTATTTCATCATGTAGCAATGGTGCTTTAGCCATCGGTTCCTATGATAAATATCACACCAAAATCATATCAAGATATCTAATACACTATCGGCAAGTAAAAATTCTTCCATGAGTTTACTTTTTTGCATAAGTTGTTGTTCCAATTCACGGATTCTTTTATGTAATTCTTCATTATCTTGTTCAGCAAGTTCTGCTCGTAATCGTTGTCGAGTTAATTCATCTCTATAAAAAAGATATCAAAGCTATTTTTTCATCAAAAAAAAGACCGAAAAGCAACCATTTCAAGCTCTCTTTCTTTAGCTACAGCTTCCATTTCATATACAGTGGATTGAAGCTTGACTAGCTGCTCTTCTTTTTGTGCTACAAGTCGAGTTGGTGATGGTGGCACATGTAATTGATGTAATTTTTGATTTTGAGCAACAAGATATTGCTGGGAAAGCATTAGCTGCTGGTATGAACTGATTAAAGCTGTGAATGCATTCGTCTCATGGTTATTTCGCTCATCAACACGAGCTGCCATGGCTGCCAGTCCTACTTGATCTTCTCGTCGCATGCTTTTCTAATAAATAGCAGTAGTACTCCAAATATTCTTCATCCATGTGCTAGAAATGCAAGAAATATGTACATGGACAAGCAAAAAAAAGACGATTGAAAGACAAGAGATGACGCTAGATTAGACACAAAATGAGTTTTTATCGTAGTACTTTCTATCTCGTTTCAACTTTGAATTTTTGATCTCGACGGTGGGATTTGGTCTCTTTTTTACGCTTTTTCTTGTCTTTTTTACGTTGTTTTAATTCATCTTGAAGTAAATGTAATAAACGATCTCGATCAGGAACTATTTCAACTTGTTCAAGTTTGTGTTTAGCCATAGCATGACTTGGATTTAATTGTAAGACTTGATGTAAATCATTTTTGGCTTCTTGAGATTGTTTTAATCCAAAATAAACCATTGCACGATCATAATAAGTTTCTGCATCTTGAGGGTCTAATTCAATTGCTGCAGTGTATTCTTGAATTGCTAAAGAAAGTTTATTTTCTTGACGATATTTTTGTGCTTGATGACGACGATCAATTGCCCATGCTTGCATCTATGACTGCTGGCTATTGAATCAATCAATACAAATAAGTACTGACCTGTTGAATACTTAATGTCTTGTAAGAAAGAGAATCATCATTATATAATTGAGGACGAACAATGTACGAAGTGACAGCAGGAAGTTGATAAGTTTGAAGCATGCCATCAAAGGCATAAAGATTATGACGAGTTGGATCTTGAGCTAATAAGGCATTGATGCTTTTAAATGAACGAACTGAAGGTAAAGGTAAATCCATCGGAAATGTAAACCCACCAAATGAACAACCTGGTGTCCACATCTATAAAGTATTTAATTGTGATATAATAGCATTTACATACTTGAATCAATTGATCTTTAGGTACAGATACATTTGACACTACTTCTGCAATTAATTCACCCTAAACCAATGTTATATACATTAAATACAATATTCTACCATTGTATTCAACAATAAACGTGCAAATACTAGAGTTTGGCATCTATATTTTGTGTCTCTAAAAAAAGTTGAAATTTTTCAAGAAAAAAACATCACTTACCTAAGAGCAATTACAGCTGATGGAAAAGCTTGGACATTCAATGCTTTTCCTTGATACTTTCCATTGACAAAGCGAACAACGTGCAATTGCATCATCCCATCTTTCTCAACCGTTCCTTCCACAAGTAAATTCTGACAATGACGTCTCAGCACAGCCATAAGAACACGTTCATTCGATCTCTTCTCAATACTATTCCAATAGCCATCTAAAGACTGTGCAAACATATACGAATAAGCTCCATTTTCAACTTGCTTCTTGTCATCAAGTTGATCGATGGTACATCCCAATGTTACGTGTAGTTGATCCATTGAAAATATTTTATTCATAAATGATTTGATTTTTGTATTCTTCTTTTTTTTCTTTTTGATTTTATTAGACTATAAGATTAATTAGAAAATTTGTATGGTCCTAATAAGAAAGGACGCCAGTGGTTGTCAAAAGGGAAAACGTGTCAAAAGTGAAAACTATGTCTCAACTCCAAGCTCGTATGCTCGATGTCATGAAAAATTCTGACAAAAAGCTTCAAGAACATGCTACAGTGAATCAAGGCTATGTGGTTACTCGTTTTCCTCCTGAACCTAATGGATATTTGCATGTTGGCCATGCTAAATCCATGTCGATGAACTTTTCCCAAGCATTTGACACGTTGGGAGTACCGATGGATAAGCGTCGAACGATCTTTCGGTACGATATTTAAATGCATTTCAATTAGATTTAATGGATTTTATATGTAGGTATGATGATACCAACCCTGAAGCTGAAAGTCAAGAGTATATCCAAGCTATTCGTGCTAATGTGGATTGGCTTGGTTGGAAACCATGGAAAACCACGTACAGCTCAGAATATTTTGATCAATTGTATGATTTTGCTATTCAATTGATTAAAAAAGGAAGAGCGTAAGATTTTTGTCATTGAAATGATAAAAATAACTAAATGATTAGATATGTTTGCTATCAATCCAAGGCTGAAATTGAAGCTTGTCGTACCATTTTAAGAGATCTTCATGGCCGTGTTGCTTCAGAAGGATTAGTATTGACTCCTAAAGTACTTGCTGCTGCTGAAAGTCCATATCGTAATCGTTCAGTTGCTGAAAATCTCTTGCATTTTGAAAAAATGCGACGTGGCGAATACGCTGAAGGTGAAGCTTCTCTTCGTTTGAAAATGCAATTGGAATCACCAAATCCAAATATGTGGGATTTTGTTGCTTACCGCATTAAATTTGTACCACATCCACACATTGGAGACAAATGGTGCATTTATCCAACGTATGATTATACTCATTGTATTGTTGATGCTTTGGAACACATTGATTATTCGATTTGTACTTTGGAATTTGAAACTCGTCGTGAATCGTACTATTGGCTTTTGGATCAATTGGATTTGTAATTTATATCTTACATATTACTTAGTATATTCATATCTTATGATTAGGTATAAACCTATGGTGTATGAATTTGCTCGTTTGAATATGACGTATACCGTTATGTCGAAGCGTAAACTTTTGAAACTTGTACCGAATCTTATATATCATTTTTCATCTTATGATACCGTTAGGTGACTAAAGGTATTGTACGTGGCTGGGATGATCCTCGTCTAAGTACTTTAAATGGTCTTAAACGTCGTGGGTTTTCTGCTCGTATTCTCAATGCATTTTGCAAAGGTACAACTGTACTACAAATTTAAGGTTAATAATGATTAGAAATTGGGGTCACACGTACTCAATCTACAATTGAAATTGAACGATTGTATGCTGTTGCTCGTAATATTCTTGGTGATGAATCGCCACGTGCTATGGCTGTCTTGGATCCAGTCAAGGTATATTCATCTCAATTTGTATTATCAAATTTATCACTGTGTAGTGTGTGATTGAGAATGCTCAACCTCTTGAATGCATTGTACCTGTTTATCCTCAAGATAAATCCCGTACTGAAACTCATACTTTGAATTTGACCAAAGAATTCTATTTGGATCGGTATGGTTTATTATCCAAAGTGACATATAATCATTACACTATAGAACTGATGTACGTGCAGAGGATGTTGCTGATTTCTTTGGAGCTGCACCACAAAAGTCTGTACGTTTGAAATACGCTGGTATTTTCACTTGTACTTCGGTTGTGACTGATGCCAAGGTATGTCATACATATTATCTATCAAATAAAATTTCATAATACAATAGGGTCAAGTCACTCAAGTAAATGGTACAATGGACTGGAAGAATGAAAAGGGATTGAATCCAAAGGGAACTTTAACTTGGGTACCTTCAACTGCAAAACAATGCGAAGTTCGTGTGTATTCGCATCTTTTCACCGTTCCTGTATGATTTCTATTATGTTTTGATTGAATTTTCTAATTGTGTATTAGGAATTGGGTGCTGTGGATGACTGGGAATCACTTATTGACAGTAAAAACAGTGAAAAAGTATACACTAATGCTCTTGTGGATGATTCAATTTCTTCATCTAAACCACTTGATACTTTCCAATTTGAACGCATTGGGTACTTTGTGGTAGATCAAGACTCGAATGCTCAACGTAAAGTGTTTAACCAGGTAATTTACACTGATTTTTGTAATGATTTTGATCTATTGTTTAGACTGTTGCATTAAAAGATGCTACAACTCCAACTGTGTCTCGTAAGGAAGAACAAATGCGTCAACTTGCTGAAAAACAAGCTAAAATGTCTTTAAAACCACAAGAAATGTTTAAGACAGCAGCCTATTCAGCTTGGGATGCTCAAGGTGTTCCTACACATGATGCCCAAGGCACTGCACTAACCAAGAGTGCTATTAAAAAGCTTCAAAAGGAATGGGGAAAGCAAAAGAAATTGTATGAAAGCAACAACTAAAAGTAGAATTTAGTCTCTTTTGTGCTTAAATGCGTTGAATACGATAGCAGCTTTGGACTGACTGTAATAAACAATCACACCAAATATACTCATGGCACCAACACCAGTGGTAGAATACTCTTTATGCACAACATTTCCTGCAATCAATGCCCAAAGCATACATACAAGGACTCCAACAACAAAACCACGTACAGTATCTACTGCAATGGCTTTGTTGGGGTTGATTTGTTCAGGTACATAATCGTGTTTGAGTTCGAGATCATTTTCTGGAGGCTCTTGATCAAAAGAAGACGAAAATCGTTCCCGAGGCTCTTCAGAAGACGTAGGAGATGCTTCTGCAATTGTTTCTGGCTGCATTGGCCCCTCAATCGAGTCATCTTTACAGCCAAATGGGCATAGAATCAGTGTTGGCATTGAGCCATGTCGAACGAGCTGAGCTTCGCTTGATGGACTTAAATGAGGAGATGTAAAGGAACGAGGTAGGGTAGAACGAGATGTAGAGTCTTTTGTATGGCATTCTTTACAAACACGACGATAACATGAAGAGCATTTCCGCTTCTTAGTGAAGACACTGATCCGATGCTGGCACCGCGCACAAACCGTCACCATTAGCAACAATTAAATACTTGTGTTTGATTGGATCCAAATATTTTAATTGTGGACAAGACAATTATATCCAACTCGACAATTATTGAGTTAGCCAATGAGAGCAATTGTGTTGCAAAACAAAAATGTACTTTGAATAGTGTTAATATGAGACTCCTTGTACGTTTACTTATAAAGCTAACATGCACATTATCGAGTCTACCAACACTGAATGAGTGCTTAATCATCAAAATGACATGTAGTACTGTATTCGCAAATGATGTTCATCTGATAATACAATTGTGGTGTCGCTAAATCATTTTTAAATTCGCCATGTTGCCAAAAGAAACTTTTGATGTGATAGCAATGTTTCTTTCGACACTCCAAGATATTAATGATTTCATACAAGCACTGCCAATTTCTTTCACGAGTGATAGTTTGCAGCACTTGTCCAAGTTGTTTTGGCTTTATGAAAATGATGAATTGATTGACCGAGCTAAATTCTATCGTTGTAGCGAATATGGTATTAAGAGATGTCATTTATGGCCAAATTTCTGTCCATCATGTTGGCACTTTATGCCTGAAGCTTCCATGCACATTAAACAATGATGGGAGTTGTTTCCAATTGTACAGATTAAAGCCAAAATGTTGTCCTATTGATGCCCTTGTTGGACCGAAACTTGCATTGAAAATCACTTGCAAAGAAGACATAGCGCTTGCTTTTAAATATCCGCAGCTAAATTCTCTTAAAAATTTAGTCGGATATATCCCATTTGTTGAGCTGCGGTCAGAGGATCTACTTAAGTTTGCAAGTCAGTTGAATTGTTTCAAAAATCTCCACGAAATTGAACTATCGTGGGAATGTTATGAAGAAAACAATTTACTCCATTTCTTAAATTGCTTCCATCTATGACTTCTTTGTCGTCATAATATTTATACATTGACTGTGATACGATTTGGAATTCAGATATGACTGTGGTTGTAGCAAACTGGGCAGAACCAGAAATACCAATGCGATTTTTGCTATACACTTCAAAATTGAAGACAGCGAACACTTTATTCGATACTTTAAAGTCGACCCCAGATTATTTCTTTATTCACCGCTACTACTTGACTTCTACAACAATCAACTCTCTGGATTTTCATTATATGTCCACCACGGTGCGAGTATCCAGCAATTAACTGTGTGTGTGTGATTTGAATATCGAATCCATTTACTTGACATTTCTTGGTTGTGATGAATCACTTCCAGCTGACGAAATGGAAATATTTTTTACAATCACTACTAAAAATGACAAAGCTCCGCAAATTAAATCTTAATAGCGTGCCACTTACGCTTGAATGCTCCAAGATATTAGCTATTCTGATTACTCAACTTCGAAAATTGGGATTATCCCACAATAATTTGCAAGACGAACATGTTAATATGATGGTAAACACACTACCCCATTGCCCCAACTTACAAGAACTTGCTTTATTCTTTCAAAACGTAAGCAACTCGGCCATTCTTGCTTTAGACAATACATCTATATATGGAGTTGCGATCGAGTGCTTCAATGAGCGAACGTATTATAATTATTGACACCTACTACCAATGAACTTGTTCAACAGATAATGAAGCATGCGCCATGAATTGAAAAGCTTTTGGAAAAAATGGTTGAGTTCGCATGCTTACATCATGAAGCCCGGTGTTACCAAAGATTATGGAATAGTATGATGGCTCAAGGCAATGCTACTCGAGAGCTCTGTTTCCCAATGGTATGTGCCGCTTTGTAATTGCTTCGTCCATTGGTGATGCATATACGATTAATTCTCGGTGTTTCCATGTCCGATTCATTGAAATCAATGCCCAGGGAATCGTTTGGACGAATTCTCTTATAAAACTATGGCTTCACTGAGGCAAAAGAAAATGCTGCTGAAGGTAATACCTGTATTGGACACATTTGGCCTGGAACTCATGTACGTATTGAATCACTGGCCATAAGAATGAGCTGTCGCCTTGGAGAGAAGGTGAACTAGTTGTCAAAATACCTTGGCAATGTTTGGATACATTGAAAATGAGCTAGTCTACAGCGTCAGAGATGGATTTTACAAAACAAACGATGCTGGCTCACACGTCAGTAATATGAATTACATTTTAATGGGTCAATATCTACGTGCTCCTGTTTCCTCTTAACACAACAAATAGCACTAGCACTCTTTATAAAATTCCAAGATGACTCATCCATAAATCACATACCGGTAAGGTAAAAGACCAATTGTGGCCGATTAAGATAATTGTCAAAAAATAAGGTATTTTCTTCAATTTATACAATTAAAAAGTGAAAAATCGGCTACAATTGATCTTTGCATTCACAGGAAAAGTATCGTCTTGTTCTCCGTGTATTGTACACCCAATTTGACTGTTGATGGATTCAATTAGATATGTTATGCAGTTGTATTACATTTACAAAGTAATTTTTACTTTACAGTTTACTATGGTTACTAAAAAATACAAAATGTTATCTACCTATCGGCCACAATTGGTCGTTTAACTTACGTCCATATCCTACACACATCTTTATCAGCCATTGTCATCCTCATTGTGAACATATTATCTCTTGACAAACTCGAACACATTTACAAGATTCTTCCTACCATCCTCAAAAATATACAAGTCCGTAAAGTTGATCATTTCCTAAATCAATCTATTACTTGTAGCATCGTCATACTTTTATTTTAAATATCTTCTAATCTACATCATAACTCTAACATCCTTGTCATGTACAGTATACGCAGAGGAACAGTTTAGTAACATTAATTACAAAGACCTGTTTCACACTAATTAAACAATACACTATAAGAGTGTTTACAGCAATTTCCTTCGTACATTATTTAAAGTAGCGGTGATGGAGTGGAAGGATTCCCCAAGGAGCGATACAAGCATGGACAAGAAGCGAACAAGTCGATCAAAGAATGTAAAGCCCGCAACAAAGCGAAGAAAGCTTGAGAGTACTGAAGAAGCTAGTGATGAAGAGATTGAGACGCTTTTACGTGCGAAAGAACGTGTGCTAGAGCAATTAAATGAGCATCAAGAGGTCGATCTTCCCGATAAGATCGAACCTGCGATTGTTCAAGGCATTGTACTCACTATAACACCACCAGTGATACTTAATCGACAGCTTGGTATGGCAACAAATGAAGCTACAGCAACATATCGACATTGGGATTTTTTATTACAGGAAATGCAATGGATGGCCACAGATTTTGTACAAGAACGAAGATGGCGCATTCGAAAAGCTAAAATGTTGTCAGTATCGGTAAATAGTTATTATAATAAGAAAGCTACAGCAGCAGCAAGAAATTCACAACAGGAAGAAGCGACTAGAAAACGAATTGCTGGTAAAATTGGAAGAGATGTCAAGAAATTTTGGATGCAAATTGATAAAGTTGTGGCACATGAAGTTAAACGAGCACAAGAAGATCGACAAAAAGAAGAAATGGAAAGTCAATTGCAATTCTTGATTACACAGACAGAAAAATATGCCACAGCACTTGCAAATACGTTTTCTCTTGATACTGGTGGCGATACCGAAGAAGATGATGGTTTTAATCATGCTCGAGAGGATTCTGGCTTGGAAAGGATTCACGATGATGTTGAAGATGACAAGAGTGATGAAGAATTCGAAATGAGTGACATTGATCCAGTCGATGATGAAACAACAATTGCAATTGAAGAAGCGGCACAATCAGCTCAAGAAATTGCTAATGAACTTTCTCTACTGGAGAAAGAAAGCAGTATGTCCATTGAAGAATTACGAGCTTTGTATTCATTGAAACCTGACAATATTCAAGAAAAAGAGTCCAATGCTGATCAAAGCAGTGATTGTGATTTTGATATGAGCGATACTGAGTCTGTGGATGATGAGACGACCATTGCTATAGAAGAAGCTGCTCAAAGTGCTCAAGATACAAAAGATGAATTAGAATTGCTTGAAAAAGAAGGTAACATGTCGATCGATGAATTGCGAGCAATGTACTCGGTTGATTCTACAGCCGATGAAGATGAAAAACTTGTTGAGCACAGTGATGCAGACTTTGAGATGAGTGAATTGGAATCCGTGGACGATGAGACGGCGATTGCTTTTGAGGAAGCTGCTCAATCTACTCAAGACACAAAGGATGAATTAGATATGCTTGAAAAGGAAGGCAATATGTCAATTGAAGAGCTTCGTGCTTTATACTCTGTGGAATCACCGAACATTGCCAAGGAATTTGTCAAAGAAAGCAGTGATGATGACTTTGAAATGAGTGATATTGATCCTGTGGACGATGAGACTTCAATTGCTAAAGAAGAAGCTTTGCAATCTGCAGAGGATACAAAGAATGAACTTGAAATGCTTGAAAAGGAAGGCTATATGTCAATTCAGGAGTTGCGTGCTTTGTACTCGTTAGAACCAGTCAATGGACATGACAATGAGTCAGAACCTGTGCAAGAAGTAGACCAAGAGTCCAATGCTTCAGAAAGCACCGATGATGATTTTAAAATGAGTGATGTCGAGTCTGTAGATGATGAGACGACTATTGCTATTGAAGAAGCTGCCCAAAGTGCAGAAGATATAAAGAATGAACTGAAATTGCTTGAAAATGAAGGCAATATGTCAATTGAAGAATTACGAGCAATGTACATGAATGAAGAGTCAAACTCCAATGACATTGAAACTCACGACGGGGCTACTCAAGAAGAATCTCAAATAATTCAACGTAAAAAAGATGGACCTGCTGATAGTGCTGCCTCGTCCGAACTAAGTTATTGGCAATCTGTAGGTGTTGTTCGTCCATTTCTGTTAAAGAACTCATTACACCTTCGTGCGTATCAAACTGCAGGTACGCAAACCTATCAATTTTGCCTCGTATCATATTCTGCTTTAGGTGTGGCTTGGTTGCTTTCATTAACACACAATCGTATGAATGGAATTTTGGCTGATGAAATGGGTCTGGGAAAGACAATTCAAACAATCTCTATGCTTGCAGCACTAGCTACTGAAGGGTTGAAAACATCAAAGATGGTACTTCTCCTAATTGCATTGTAGAATTTGGGGCCCCCATTTAATTATTGTACCAACGTCTTGCATTGTCAATTGGGAAATGGAATTCAAGCGATGGTGCCCTGCATTTAAAATTATGACTTATTATGGAAGTGCCAAACGACGAAAAGAATTACGGTAATTTTACTACTTTTAATGACTTGTGGTTCACATTTTATAGTCTTGGATGGAGTAAAACTAATGCCTTTCAAGTGTGTATAACGTCGTATCAACTCGTGGTCGTCGATGCCCCGTGCTTCAAACGAAAGAAGTGGTATTATATGATTCTGGATGAAGCACATAACATTAAAAACTGGAAGTCTCAACGTTGGCAAACCTTACTAACATTCAATACACAAAGACGTCTCCTACTAACAGGTAGATATCCACTTGACGATGAATTTGCTATAATTTCTTTAGGAACTCCTCTACAAAACAATCTTATGGAACTCTGGTCGCTCATGCATTTCCTTATGCCTCATCTTTTTCGATCGAGGGCCCAATTTACATATTGGTTTAACAATCCTTTGACTGCAATGGTTGAAGGTGAAACAGCAGTAAATGATACTCTTGTGGCACGTTTACATCGAATTATTCGCCCTTTTGTCTTA